>APFE030645359.1:0-35808 GCA_000404065.3 Pinus taeda
CAGATCCTTCAACAGTTGCCCACCGGAGGCGCATCCCCATCTAGCAGCCACTCTGGAGGCGTCACTCCTTTTAAGGTACAAGTAAACTTTGACATTCCCATATTTGAGGGCAAAATAGATGCAGACGTTGTAGATAATTGGTTAAATATGCTAGAAGGATATTTTCCTGTTCATGATTTTTCTGGACGGGAAAAGATTAATTTTTCTCTTCTCAAAGTCACCCCCCATGTCAAGGACTGGTGGGAAACCTACTGTGAGCAGAAGGATGAAAGTGCACCCTCACTATTTATAGCCGCACCCACTTGGAATTCATTTTGGGATTCCATCAAGGAGCATTACTACCCTATCAACAGCTATGAGCATAAATACATAAAGTGGACAACACTACAACAGGGAAGGGACCAAGACGTGTCGGAGTTTACTAATGTTTTTCATACCTTTTGCATGAAGTTAGGTATCAAGGATTTTGAGAAACAGTTGATACTCAAGTACCATGGTTGCCTACATAAGTACATCTAGTATGAGATGGAGTTCCTAGACATCTCCTAGCTTGGCACCACGTATCGATACACTGTCAAGATCGAGCAGAAGTTTAAACAGAAAAAACAAGACTTTGAATCTACAAATATGAAGCAAGGGAAAGGTGCCCCCAAATCATAGAAAAAAGGAAAAAGACAATGTGGGGTGGCCCAGGAAAGCTGCAAGAAAATAAAAACATCATGAAGTTGAAAAATGACAGGGAAAAGGGGTGTGAGTTCCATAAGAGCTCCACTCACAACACAAGTGAGTGTCGGGCCAAGCAGTCACTGGTGGCCGAGCTAAAGGCTTCTGAATCAGATGCATGTTCTGACTCTGAGTCAGAACCCAACAAGGGGAATGACAAAGGGAAGCATATTATCGATGTGGATCCCAATGCCACTATTTCCACCATGAAGATCCAAAAGGAGGAACTTGAAGATCAAGAGGAGGACGAGTGCCTCTTCCACTCTTAGATGTGGGTAAAGAGTTCCCTGCTACAGTTCATTGTCGATAATGGGAGACAAAAGGACCACATTTTAGCAGAGGTCGTGAAGTGGCTGGGTTTACTGACCACAACACGCCCACAACCATACACCATCGGGTGGCTTCACCAAGGATGGGATCTCCGCATCAGCCAACAGTGTTGCCTTCGATACAACATCAAGCCCTTCCTGGATGAGGTATTATGTGACATTGCTCCTCTTGATTTTTGTGATGTATTATTAGGCCAACCATACATGTTGAAGTGACATGTTTTGTAAGAGTCAAGGCCTCGCGTTGTTATTGTTACCTGGGAAGTAAATTGTACAAGATATTGAAGGTAGCACTGCCTATCGCCATCTCTTTGGTTATTGAAAAACAATGCAGTAAGCTCATTTAGAAAAATGGGAATTTTTTTTCTTGATGATACACTGACGCAAGGCTCCACCCTGCAAAACCCAGAATCTTTATACACCATGCTTATAAACATGCTTCTCAGCATCTGCCCAAATAAAAAAAAAATCAATGTCTGGCAAATTCCACACACTACCGTTTACATGCGGAAGCTTTCAACATATGGTTCAAATCATTCACCATTTATTCCACATTTTAATTAAATGCCATTCGTATATGGATGCTTTCTTTTAATTTAAAAGGTCTTCGCCCCATCCCATGGAATTTGAACCAGCTTCATAAAATTTAATCTAAATGAGCCACAGCTTCCCATTCACATATCAACCATAACATATTTCCATATCCCCAAATCAATGTTATGTATATTTAATAAGCATTGGATTTCAAGACCTAATTCAATGAACCCAGCAATTAACACATAGAAATTCAATTTACCATTTACCAATGAGGCGATACCACTGGTTTAACGGTTCATACCCTTTACTACTCAGTGCTTCATTGAAACTTCTTGAAACTTCTGCATTATCAAATTGCTATTCGATTCATGGTTTCACGAACCCAGCAATTATAGTTCTATGGTTATCCAACGTATTCTTAAACATTCACCAGCTTATAACCTCTGCGTTAATTATCATTCTAGCAAAATAGAAAATACTTACTCTGCATTAAGACTCAACCCGTTCGATTGGGTTAAACCACCACACCGTTTCAAGAGCCGAACATTCATCTGTAATTGAAATGATTTTATAATAAAATCTACTTCAATTACACCAATCGAACCGTCTGGCAAATTCTATTGCGCAGTTCAGGTTTAACTATTCAATTCAATATCCAACAACATGACTCTGCATTCTCAGCGTTTAATAAATCAACGAATCTCACATAGATCCTCTCCAGTTGCTGGTTCTTAGCATGAAATTTCCTCCATTTCTATAACCAATATAACGCTGCATCAACTCTGACTCAATTCACAAAATCGTGACTCTGCGTCCATTATACCACCATTTCACTGTGTCTATGTCATACAGTTTGCTCTTAACTTCAACACCCATCAACAATCCATTTCAGGAAAACAATCGACTGTGATTTCAAATTGAACTGTGTCGCATTCGATTTCACAATTGCCCTCCGTGGTTTCAAATAGAAATTCCACGGCATTATATGGGTTTCACAACTATAAGACTGCACTCCTTAGCATCATCAATTCTATTCGTTTCTTCCTTTAAACTCTTCAGACAAGTTTAAACGTATTCTAAATTAAGGATTGTGGCTCTCATATACAATCTGATATCGATTAACACAATCGATACCATTCCACATCACCGGACATAGATAATAGCAATTGCATTCCCAAAAGCCCAGAATTGAGAATTCTATACATATGGAGTTTCATCTAAATTTTATGAGTCAAATAAAGCTACACAGAGATTAACAATCCAGATTCCTCCATAACACAATAATCTCAGAAAATAGGAAGAATCGAACCTTCCTTCCACACATCGAACACCTAATTTCGATTCACAATGCCTTACACAGAATTCTTCCTTTCTTAGAATCGATTTATTCTGATATTAAATTATCCAACCAATTCTACATGAACTCAATAATGGCATAAACTCCAGAAAATTAAATTCTCATTAATACACAATACTTACAACAACATTCTTCCTCCTTGGCCTGATTTTCAAATCATTGGGCCCTTTTACAACCTGCCCGAAGGCTTCCAAGTAGAAACCCCTGCTCCCTACTCTACACTCCCTCTCTGATTTTCAATGCCTTTTAGGCTTGATAATTTATAAAATTTAGAATGATCTAATCTAAGTTTAATCCCTTCAACTTCTCAACAAAAATCCTAAAATCACTCTTGAATCCCTAAGGATCCTCTTTCACCCATAATTAATGAAACTAATTTCTAAATTAATACTTAGAAAATCTCTCATCCCTTTACATTTTCAACTAATCCCATACATAGAAATCCTAATCCGAAATTTTGCTCCTAAACTATTTCTCTCATATCTTTTTATTTATTAAAAGAATATTTACATAATCCTCACTTTTCATAATTATCTCCTATTTTATTAAAAATAACAATTTAATTAATAAAATATTAAAAATTGTCACACCCCCCTTTCATCACATATTTACAAATGAAAAATGGTCTTGATGCTCCTGCATCAGATTCCCAATGTTGAAACTAAACATGATCGCCTGATCATGTGTTTGGATCTGTGTATGCCTAGATCCCATATCTTGTGCTGTAACTTTCCCTTTGCCACTACTTCTTTATGATGTTCTTCTCCAGGTTTCCACACTTTATGCTGCATTGCTCCACTGACTAGGCTTTCACAATCTTCTGCTATCTTTCTTTTGCTGTTTTTCTTTTGTTTTACCACTGCTGGCCTCTTCCAAGATACTTTCATCATCATTCGCCTCATCAGTTCAATTTCTTTGTCTAACAGATTTTCTCCAGCATCTTCAATAAGACTTGTACTCACAAAACAATTGTTAGAATAAAAAACATAAGGCTTCAGTGCCCCCATAGATATTGTTGTTGTTAGTGTTGCCTCAGCTGCCACCATAGATGTCGCCCCACATGTTGCTGCCTCCCAAACTTCCTGTCCCTCTGCAACATTCTTTTGCTCGTCCTCTGCAATTTCATCTGCAACTTCTTTCTTTGTTTCAAATGTCTCCAACAAACATTTCAGCATTTCATCAACATGATGCAATTTAACTCCAGCATAACCTCCATCTTTCTCTTCGACAATCTTCAGAAAATGTCCATCATCATCTTGATTGATTCTGGCAATCAAATCAAGTTCTTCCAACACTGTAGCCTCACCCTGTATTTCTGTAGCAGCTCCAAAGTTCTGTCCACCAGCCTTCTCTTGGTTATACAGACAAGCCAACTCTTCCTTGTCACCCATAGTAACAAGCCTCTGCATATGAGACATTACAGTCTCATCTTCTTTCTGCAACTGGTCACCTCCTTCCAAGACAATTCCAAATGATGGATTGTCTTCTACATCACCTGTAAACACAATCAAATTGTCAGCTTCAAAACCACAAGACCCATTTTTCTCACTTGTCGATTCAGTCACCAAGTTTTCTCCTTGCAGCTCCAAGTCTTCTTCAAGACTCACAAAATCTTCACTGGCTTTCTCCTCAAATTTCTCTGGCAACATTTTCGTATGCTTCTCCGAGTTCCTTTCCAACTCCTCTCTCAGCTCATCAATATGCTGATTGGCAATCACCATGAGACTGTCAGCTTGTCTCGCCTTCTTACCATCCTCTGCTCCCAAACTGTCATTCATGGAAACTTTCTTGCCTTGTTTCCTCAGCAAATTATCTTGCACATAAATCCTTTGTTTCTCCAATTCTCTTCTCTGGAGATCTAGTTTCCTGTACAATTCAATAACTTCATTAGGATTAGAACTTGGAAACTTCACACAACTTTCCATACCTTCACCAGTGCTTGACCAATAATCAGCTGGTCCTTCTCTTTCTATACCAACATCCTGATTAGTCTCCTTCGTCTTCATCTCCTTCTGAGATCTTGCTATCTCATCATTGATCTGAACAACCTTCAGATTAAATTCTCTCTCTTGAACAAACTCTAAAGCTTTCTCATCTCCCTATACTGTACCTGCAAACATACACAACTCGTCAGTTTTAAAACCACAAGACTTTTCAATCTTGACTGCTTCCTTCAGCACTTCCCTTTGATCAGATCTACATGTGGAATCTTCAAATTCCATCTCTGGCACAAGAACTCTAAGTTCCTTTTTCAATAAGGCAATCACACTTTGCCTCAACTTCATCTGCAATGATTGCCAAATCACTTTATTTCCCTTCAGTGGAAAGATCGATCCCCTTTCTGATTTTCCTGCTCTTGCAACCATTCCTGTAGTACCTGCAATTGTACTTTCATTACTGCAATTTCTCTTTCTCTAACTTTATCAGTCATCTTACCTCTGTGGCATTCCTCTAAACCTCTTCTCTGATCCTCCATGATCATCTTCTCTATGAGTTTATCACTCACCATGAGTTGTACTAGCCTCTGCAACAACAAGCTCTTTTGCTGCCACTTACCTCACCAATCCACTTCACTGGACCTGGTCTCTTTGGTAAGTACTGGTTCACTACCTCTGGAACCTCTTGAGCATTCTCCTCTGCTCTCTCTCTAGGCTATCTCTTCAACTCACTTTTCTCTTTAGGACACTGCAATTTTCCTCCCTATCCAGCCTTCAGCTAAATGCCAGGTTCACTTCCATCATCTTCTTTTCAACCATAAACTTCAATCATAAATTTCAACTCAAAAAAATCATCTCACCTTTAAGATCCTGCATGATCTTGTCTTCTTTCCACTTCTACAATCTTCTTCACTTCATTTGTGTAGCTTGCATATTAAATTTAAAAATCTGATCTTCCTTTCAATCATTCATCACACATTCAAAGAAACACACTTCAGTTCTCAACTGTACTCATTCAAAAAAACAAACTTCTTCAACAAATCATTCCATCTCTGATACCAAAATGACGCAAGGCTCTACCTTGCAAAACCCGTAATCTTTATACACCATGCTTATAAACATGCATCTGCCCAAATAAAAAAAAAATCAATGTCTGGAAAATTCCACACACTACCATTTACATGCAGAAGCTTTTCAACATATGGTTCGAATCATTCACCATTTATTCCACATTTTAATTAAATTCCGTTCGTATATGGATGCTTTCATTTAATTTAAAAGGTCTTCGCCCCATCCCATGGAATTCGAACCAACTTCATAAAATTTAATCTAAATGAGCCACAACTTCCCATTCACATACAACCATAACATATATCCATATCCCCAAATCAATGTTATGTATATTTAATAACCATGGGATTTCAAGACCCAATTCAATGAACCCATCAATTAACACATAGAAATTCAATTTACCATTTACCAATGAGGCGATACCACTGGTTTAATGGTTCATACCCTTTACTACTTAGTGCTTCATTGAAACTTCTTGAAACTTCTGCATTATCAAATTGCTATTCGATTCATGGTTTCACGAACCCAACAATTATAGTTCTATGGTTATCCAACGTATTCTTAAACATTCACCAGCTTATAACCTCTACATTAATTATCATTCCGGCAAAATAGAAAATACTTACTTTGAATTAAGACTCAACCCATTCGATTGGGTTAAACAACGGCACCGTTTCAAGAGCCGAACATTCATCTGTAATTGAAATGATTTTGATAATAAAATCAACTTCAATTACACCAATCGAGCCGTCTGGAAAATTCTGTTGCGCAGTTCAGGTTTAACTATTCAATTCAATATCCAGCAACATGACTCTGCATGCTCATCGTTTAATAAATCAACGAATCTCACATAGATCCTCTCCATTTGCTGGTTCTTAGCATGAAATTTCCTCCATTTCTATAACCAATATAATGTTGTATCAACTCTTACTCAATTCACAAAATCGTGACTCTGCGTCCATTATACCACCATTTCACTGTGTCTATGTCATACAGTTTGCCCTTAACTTCAACACCCATCAACAATCCATTTTAGGAAAACAACCGACTGCGATTTCAAATTGAACTGTGTCGCATTCGATTTCACAATTGCCCTCCGTGGTTTCAAACAGAAATTCCATAGCATTATGTGGGTTTCACAACTATAAGAATGCACTCCTTATCATCATCAATTCTATTCGTTTCTTCCTTTAAACTCTTCAGACAAGTTTAAACGTATTCTAAATTAAGGATTGTGGCTCTCATATACAATCTGATATCGATTAACACAATCGATACCATTCCACATCACCGGACATAGATAATAGCAATTGCATTCCCAAAAGGCCAGAATTGAGAATTCTATACATATGGAGTTTCATCTAAATTTTATGAGTCAAATAAAGCTACACAGAGATTAACAATCCAAATTCCTCCATAACAAAATAATCTCAGAAAATAAGAAGAATTGAACCTTCCTTCCACACATCGAACACCTAATTTCGATTCACAATGCCTTACACAGAATTCTTCCTTTCTTAGAATCGATTCATTATGATATTAAATTATCCAATCAATTCTACATGAACTCAATAATGTCATAAACTCCATAAAATTAAATTCTCATTAATACACAATACTTACAACAACATTCTTCCTCCTTGGTTTGATTTTCAAATCATTGGGCCCTTTTACAACCTACCCGAAGGCTTCCAAGTAGAAACCCCTGCTCCCTACTCTACACTCCCTCTCTGATTTTCAATGCCTTTTAGGCTTGATAATTTATAAAATTTAGAATGATCTAATCTAAGTTCAATCCCTTCAACTTCTCAACAAAAATCCTAAAATCACTCTTGAATCCCTAAGGATCCTCTTTCACCCATAATTAATGAAACTAATTTCTAAATTAATACTTAGAAAAATCTCTCATCCCTTTATATTCTCAACTAAACCCATACATAAAAATCCTAATCCAAAATTTTGCTCCTAAACTATTTCTCTCATATCCTTTTATTTATTAAAAGAATATTTACATAATCCTCAATTTTCATAATTATCTCCTATTTTATTAAAAATAACAATTTAATTAATAAAATATTAAAAATTGTCACACCCCCCTTTCATCACATATTTACAAATGAAAAATGGTCTTGATGCTCCTGCATCATACACCTTCAGGGAAAGAAGAAGACGATGGCCATGACCTCTAGATAAGGCCCCTCCGCACAACAACAATAGATGGACATGGTCATGGAGGAGTATGGCGCCATATTTACCTTCCCCACAGGGGTGCCTCTACACTATCATGTCAAGCACTCCATCGATCTGACCATAGGTGCGTTGTTGCTCAATGGACCCATCTATCGGTGCTTTGTTCTCCAGAATGACGAAATCAAGAGGTAGATTCAGGAGTTGTTGCAGAAAGGTCACATCTAGCCGAGTTCATCACCCCGTGGGAGCCCGATTGTGTTGGTACAGAAGAAGGATGGGACTTGGAGAATTTGTATTGACTATGAGTTGTTGAACAAGATCATTGTCTGGAATAGATACCCGATCCCATGGATTGATGACCTTCTGGACCAACTCAAGGGGAAAAATATTTTAGCAAGATTGACTTAAAGTCTGGATATCATCAGGTGTTAATAGAGCCCTCTGATCTGTTATGCCTTTTGGGTTGATGAATGCTCCTGCAACGTTCATGAGGCTTATGGACAACATATTTCTGCCATTCACTAACTCATTTGTAGTGGTACACTTGGATAACATCTTGATCTTCAGCCAGAGTTGGGAAGAGCACCTCCACCATGTTTGATAGGTTCTCCAAACACTGCAACAACACAAGTTGTGTGCCAATTTGGAGAAATGCACTTTTAGCATGGCCCAGGTTCAGTATCTGGGATACATTATTGATGAACGGGGGGTGCATGTGGATTCATCCAAGATCCAAGTCATTCGGGATTGGCCAACCCCAACCACTCTGATAGAGCTCTACAACATTTTGGGTCTTGCCAATTTTTACCACAGGTTCGTCTTGGGGTTCTCTCATATCACTTGGCCCTTGAGTAAAGTCACCAAGGGAGGAGTGAGAGAAAAATTCTTTTGGTCTGAATCTCAGCAGAAGGCATTCGTAGAGTTGAAACATCACCTCTACTCTACACCAGTGCTCACATTACTAGGCTTGCAACAACCATTTGAGATCGAGACAGATGCCTCTGACTATGCTATTGGGGTAGTCCTTACTCAACAAGGGCATCCAATGGCATATCACAGTAAGACACTTTCAAACATAGTCTGAAAGTATCCCACTTATGACAAAGAGATGTATTCCATTATGCAGATTTGTCAATAATGGAAGCATTACACTTTGGGGAAGCAAACAATCATCCACACAGACCACCGACCCCTGCAGTTCCTATAGACACAAGGGAAGTTGCAGAATGATCACCATCAGAATTGGTCGACATACTTGCAATAGTTCCATTTGAATACCAAGTTTAAGAAGGGTAGCACCAATAAAATGAACGCTCAACGACATATTCCTAGACTCGAATGAAGAATATACAACGTCGTTTTCCCATTTATTTAGTTCATTTTTCGTGATACCATTTATGTGTATTTTTTAGTTCATCTTTAATGATACCATTCATGTGGTGGAGCACCTAATCGTGTGACATCTATCAATTCCAAAGCATACCATACTAAATTCAACCACTAAGTAGTGCCCCAAACCTCAATCAAATCAATCTTTGACCATATAAAAATTAAAATGGCTCCAAAGTTCATTCAAGTATATGTGTATATGTATATGTATATATATAATCTTAATATTTTAATTATAAAGGTAAAAATAAATTAAAATTATAAAAAGAGAAAAAAATTAATTATAATAAATTATTGGTTTTTGAAATAAGTTTTCGGATAATCACATCAAAACTCATTTGCTAACATATTTTGAAACAGCGAGTGTGGTTCATTGTCAAGATAAGATGAAAAACCAGATCATGGCAACAAGTTAAATAGAGAGATCAATCATTCAAATGGCTAGAAAGAAACAACTACTTTTGACCAAAGGAAATAGCTACAATTGACTAGACTACAACTACATTTGACTATACCAAGAGTTAGGGAAAATTTAATAACTAGTTAATTAATTAATTTGTTAGTTAATTTGTTAGAATTATTTATTTTAATTTAAATCTATATGTAGCTAAATATATTCTCAAATAATTAACTATTTTTTTTTAAAAAACTAAATTAAGACTTTACATCTTAATAATAATTTGTCCGTCTTTTTGTAATTTAATAAACTGAAATAAACTTAATATATAAACTTATATTATTATGGATAATTAAGGTAATTAATGCTTATTAATTTAAATACTTAATTAGGTTAACTTGTTGTACCCAGTTTATTTTTTTTAAATATTTATGAACTAATATCATCGACTTTTAATTAAATAGAATAAAATATATGATACATTTATATTAATACTCTTAAATGAAGAATTATAGATACAGCTCAATACAATAAAAGTAATTTAATTAATTAGTAATTGTTTTATTAAATTTATATATTTAAATATATATGAAACTAATTATATATGTTTATAATTCTTTTAGTTATGTTTATAAATAAACTTATTTATTTATATATCATGTTTAATGAAAATATCGAGTGCAAGGTGAAAAGTTTTTCAATATTTCATCATGGAAAGGATTTAAGCTATGTTCTTAGATTCTTTAGGTGATGGTTTTGTTGGTTGACCACTAACTATCTTCCATGGAAATTGGTGGGCTATGGTTTACCACTAACTAGTCTTTTTTGAAAAACATGGTGGTTTCTAGTTGACTATTAACAAATCTAAATTCATTAATTTACTCTCCCCTTAAAGGTGTCAAAGATTTTATTTTAGCATTGCACTACCCCCCTTGTGATTTGGAGAGTACCATATTTGACTCTTCTTTTTTCTGCATTTATATTTATCTTGATTATGCAATAAGACTAATGCAACTTATTTACTTTTAGATTCCATCTCCAAGAATTTATCCATTCATATTGAATTCTTTTCTTAGATTTCTTCTACTTTTGACACACTTCAGATAGGTGATTTTATTCCCACGATGAAGACAAGGATGGGGATCAAAAGGATGACTCTCCATATGACCATCTCTTTGACCATGTTGCCACTTTTTATCAATATTCTTAACGTCTTCAAGGAATCATGCACTCACAATTTGAATAGGTTTGGAGTAATCTAGAATATGAAAGCTATTTTCTTTGGTGTATCCCAATCCTTGCCATTTTTTTATGAATTATGTTTCTTCCCAAGGTCTTGGAAAGTTATTGATATTGTTCTTTGACATCTTAACATTTAATGCTATCAACATTCTATCCTATTGACTCATCTCCAACCACCATTTCTTTCATGAATTGACTATAGGATTTCATATCCATTAGGTCTTGTGTATTACAATATGCATCGACCATTTGCATTATCTCATCTATGTTACATATTGAATCACACTTTTAGATAAGGTATTATGTATAACTTGTTCCATCAATCTACTTTATTAGCTCTTCTATTTTGAAACTTACAACAATTGTGTAGATGAGTCCATATATATCACAAGTTGCATTGATTGTTTGGATGAGATATTTTTTGTCACAAATTGCATCTATAGTTGCTATTGATTTTGCATCAAGCATATCATTAAGTTGATCTTTCTTTTTCTATTTATTTTATCTAAAGTGCATCAATCAATTAATCCTTCGTGTCTAGATAAATTTGAGGATTATTGGTTGGTTGTAGTGTATCAACGATTTGGTCGATTATGGTTTTTTGTTGTGTAAGTTCCACTTGAGTACTTTAATTTGATCTTGCAATTCATGGTTGTATTTTTTCAAATCCTTGATTTCTTGAGATGCGTTTTATAAGCGCTTTCCTCCTTTACTCATTTTTCACTTGACATGCTTTCTTGTACTCGTTTTCTTGATTATCTATTTTATCTCAGGATCGCTTGATTTTTATGTCACATTAGGGTGTCCTGTACAACCAATCATTCATATTAAAGTGTCATTACAATGATTACTCACTTAACCTCCTTATTCAATTTTACGTTGCTCACAATTGATTTTTGACTTGAAAAAAAACTTTATTACTTTGAAAACGCTTACATCTATGCTCTTTGTACAATTCATTTCTTACCATTGACATCTCATCCTTCAAATTTTGTAGTGCAATAATCAATTTAAATCCTCAAAATACTATTTTTGGGGATATTTTATCGATATGTCAAGTGAATTTTCATACTTTTATTTATTTTAATGCCCTATTACTCCATGGTGAGTTGGGACAAATTGTAAATAAATGCTAAAACTAGACACAAATGTAAGTGTCACACATCCAAAAAATATCACATCCTATACGCAATAAAAAATTCTTTAGACCCCCTTATTCAATTTTAGGTTGGTCTATGACATGTAAGCCAAATAAAATGATCTTCTATTATATTAGCGCTCAAGAGAAATTCTCCGTCTCTTACGAAGAACCACTTTACAAGGTATGGCAACTAAACCTCTAAATGAAAATAATGACCTATTCACTTTATACTTGTTGTAATACCTAAAGCTTATATCGATGATGGTTTGAACCTTGTGTGGGATGATTCTGTTCATAGACCACTTCCACTCATATTGTAGGAGATAATTGCTTCTATTCATATTAGTTCGCATTACTCTTTAGAACTAAGTAGTAAAGGATTTTGAAAAACAAGACTTTGATTGATAAAGAGGATATCTTTGCCCATAAGTTAGAATCCAAGAATCTCGATAAATCCTTGGCCAAAGAAGCTCGGATTTGCTAAGTTTATCTATGAAACACTATAACCTCCATAGTTTGTTTTCATCTACAGTATATTTTCTCTAAAAAAATTAATATATTTCAAAGAGGTGGTGTGAATGTAGTTCGTTATGGAAGATTTGTCATGTGATTTTCTCAATCCAGTGGATGTGTGGACTCATCCTCTCTACTCTATGTATGTAGGGTGGTTCGATCCTTTTTCATTTGATGCAGGGCCTCTGCTCCTTCATTTCTACATAAACAATTCATCTCATTCCATTCCATCAATGAGATTGGTTGGTTTCCTTACAATCATTTCTAATTCCACTACACCTTTTACCTGAATTCATATAATTCTTTCAACCAACATACCAATGACACTAGGAATTCCCAATGGATAATAAAGAGACTTGACATCCTTCACAATAAGACTGGCTAGTAAACAATAGAAGCAATATCAAGGAGGATGAAACATCAAACACACTCATGTTAAGAATGGGCTTCATGGATAAATGGATCAATGCCTACAATATAAATCAATGAATAAATCATATAGGACTAGTGATTTATTCCCACATAATTAGTTACTTCATTTCCTTCAAATATTCCAGCACAAATTCACCATATAAATGTTTTAATTCCGTCATGAAAGTAAGGATCAATGGACCCATTATCGCACCCTCAAATGGCCTCTAGGATGAAACAACATTATGTGTTAAGATTAGAAACTAGATAGAATAGGAATCAAATCGAAGACTTGCCTTGCTACACATTTTTGATGATGTATTGACAACTAATATGAGTTATAGTATTATTTATACATATATTGCAAGGTTGCATGGATCCTGTTAATTCTTGTAATGGCTAATGGATCCCATTTTGCAGATATAAATTCACAACCTTCAAAACCTTCTACTATCAAGACAAACTCATTCACAAAATCCAATGTGACTCTTGAATGCTTTCACTTTGTCCTTTTGTTAATTGATTTATTGTTTATGATTTCGACAATAGAAATAAATGCAAGAGTCTCTCCAATGAATTATTTGTTGAAGACTTATCACTGTGCTCATGTTTTCGTGATTTCTTGAGTTGGAGCCTTTGTTTCATCTTTACAACCAATTGAAGCTATGAGGAGTTGATATTTTCATCTTATCATGTGTAGGAGAAAAGAATTGAGGAATTCCATAATGCATAATATTTAGGATGCTTAAAATCATGCAGATCATGTATATGTGAAAAAATAATATCATGACATATGCTTGAACGTAGATTTATGCATATCAAGGAGTGATAGGAATATTATATGTGCTAGCATATTCAATGAATAGCCTTTGCAATTTTACTTTAATAAACTAGATGTATACCAGATCTATTGCTATTTATAAACTATATCTATGATATGCTTGCAACCAGATCTAGATTGACTATTGTGTAGACATATATCTAAATACACAAAAAAATCACTCCAATTACAACAAAAAACTAGATTTATAGATATAAGAAAGATCTATGATTTTAAATTTTCCATTGCACATCAAAAATTTTGTAGGTATTCTTCTATTGGTGTTGTAGATCTACGACTATTGGTGTAGGTAGTATGAATTCCCTCGTGTATTACTACCATCGAGCATCTTCCATCCATTCTAAGTTAGAATTAACCTCTCATTAATTCGCCATTATATGATATTATTTTCCATCTCTCATAACCTTGCTCTCATAACTTTGTTGGCCATGGATTTGATACCATGTTAATAATTGATATGAGTGGGTCAAGACAAGCAAATAGTCGAGAAAGACTCAAGCCATTCTCATGCACATTGTATTGATACCAAGATATGAATTTATAATACATCAATTTGACATTTTCGATCTTCTAGATTTAGATCTAAATCTCACTAATAAGTCATCAATGGATCATGAAAACGTCTTATTAAGATAAGGAATAAAACTCATGACAATCTAGTCTTGGAGTTTGTGATTATATAGGGACTCATAGTCTAACAGTTGGATCTATGAAGAACCAAGAGGGATCAAATTTCTTAATGTGTTATTTCTTTTATCACTTAATTTTATGTCATGTATTAATCTAGTCATGATAAAAAAATTACACTTTAACAAATTTAATGCATCTTGGTTCTTGTAGATTTAGGTTTAAGATGGATATATGCTTAGTTTAATTTTTTAGATGTTGTCACATTTGTATGATATAGTTATTTATTTTGTGTTTAATAATCTTTGTTGTTGTTTAAGATAGAGCCCATTAGGATTTCTTAAATTTTTTAATGTAATGTTAATGTAACTTCTCCCCCATACTAGGTTGTACTTCTCCCCCATAGAAACTCACTACTCTTGGTGAAATGAAATAGAATACCATGATTATTAAAAGGAATCTTGTCAATTAATAAATAATTTGTTAACTATTCTTAATTTGAGAAATGCTTCGAAAATCTAGGTTATATGGTTTTGTGGTTGATAGTTTTTATTCTCCACTAGTTAATGTTATTTTTTTTTACTTATTATTTTATTAAATACAATGTCAAAATTGCCCAGAGGTTTAGATCAATTGTTCAAGTTCTCATTGCTAAGTACCTTTCCAATTGAGAGGCCACAAGGTCTATTCTCCTCGATGTCATCGGGGTTAGGTTTTGCGAGTTTTCTTAGTGGGATGTGATCCCTTAGGTTGATTGGCCCGAATTTTCCACAGAACAAAATACAATGTCAAAACTGAAATATTACATGTAAAAAGTGAAGTAACTATTTTTCTCTATTATTATTATCATTTCAGTTTTGTGTATTCCAAATAATGAGTGGGGTTTCCACTCAAAATGTTGGATAATAAAAATATTATATGTATTTCATTTTCTTGGAATTTGAAATCACAAGTAAAATATTTTTATTTATCAAAATTAAAAAAATATCTACTTAAAAAATAATAATAATTTACTTATTTTTCATACCTAACGGTTTAATGAAATGGCTAGGGATGATATATTAATGATCAAATTTGTGTTTTATTCAATTTTTAATAGACGTGTGAAAAGGTTTAATCGAAGGGAAAGGGGTTGATAGGTTAATGATTAGGTTTTAATATCCTATTTCATCATCCACGTATTCTCCACATATCAAATATTTACAGTAATTTTATTCACCAATTAGAAGTTTTAAGGCCTTATTTGGCCTCTTCCCAAGGAATAGAGGCATTTCACTTATGCATATATTTGGTTAAAACTTTTATGTTTCATAAGTAATTTTTCATCAAATTAAGTAATGCTAAAATTAACTCTAACATTACTCCATAACATTGAATGTTTACCCAACCAATCCATAACCCATATAAACCATAGTCCATAAATCATTAGTATATCTAGAGGCGGTGGCTTTGATGCCACCTACCACCCACTTTCTTCCACTTGGTTGCTTGTATGTAAGACCCACATACTATATTTCATAATTGGTTTAAGATTTGTTCCATTATGATTATTAATTACTTATATATAGCCATATTATAGAAACAAGAATGACTAACTCATATTTCAGAGTCTACACAAGGAGTCCATTGTTGCAACTACTGCATCTCTAAGGTTTCTTTGATGATCGAGCCTCCATAGTATCACTAAGTGTGAGTCAAGAAAGAATACACCAGGAAGACCACCTCTGAAACTAGAAAAGTTCGTATGAGTGTTTACCCATGCCACTTGATCTATGAAATGCACTAGCTAAGTTTAACAAAGTAATGAATGGTGTACTACATCCATATCTAGATTCATTTGTTATTTTTTATTTCGATGATATACTAATATATAATGCTACATGGGAGGAGAAAATCTCACACTTGATGCCACTACTAGAGACTTCAAAGAAGCACTAGCTATTGGAAAATATAAAGAAATGTGAGTTTTCCTAGAAATATTGGTGTACTTAGGCTATGTGATTGGTGTAGGGGAGTTCAAGGTAGATATTTCCAAGATGAATGCCATCATGAAGTGGTCAATGCCTACAAATGATTCTAAGGTCAAGAGTTTCATCGGGGAAGCAATCTAAATAATGAAATTAATAGCCTCATTTTCAGTGGTATTTGCACCACTCCATGCCATGATATTGATTTGCAAGAGTTTCCAAGGGAGGAAGGGTCATCAAAAGGCCTTTGAGGAGTTGAATAAGAAAATCAATCATCGACTCTTACATTGTCAAACTTGTAGCATCCTTTTGAAGTGGATATGGATGACATTGGATATGTCATGGGAGAAATCTTGATGCAAGGAGAAAGGAATGTATGCTACCATTATGACATGTTTCATGAACTGGTTCTCAAATACCCTACATATGATAAGTAGCTCTTTACCTTGGTGCAAGTTATCAAAAAGTGGAAACGTTATTTCATGGGAAAGGGTAAATTCATCCACATATATAACTAGTTACTAAAGTATATGAAGTCCAAGATTAAGTTATAATATACCAAGCATTACAAGTGTATATGGTTCTTACAATAGTATACGTTATTTATCAAGTAGAATAAGGGAAGCACAAACAAGTTGGCTAACATGATTTCGAGGTCACTTGCATAAAAAGTCACAACTTTGGGAACTTCAATGCAGAAGGATCCTTTCAACAATGTTCCATATAAGATGTATATACAATGGATGAGGACATAAATGAAGTGTATCAATAGTTATAGAGATAGATTCATTAGGAATATGGTGAAAACATAGTTAACTATCAACTTTATAATGGGTTACTCTACAGGTTTGACAAGTAATGCATTCCTAAAAGTGAGTGACTACAGCTGACTAGAGAGGCTCATGCCTCAAAGTTTGTATGGCACTTTGGTATCGGGAAGATAGTTTCCAAGTTGCAAAGGTATGTGTACTAGCGTAGGATGCAAGAATATGTAGCTAGGATTATTAGAGGATGTATATTTTGTTGTATTAGCAATCCTAGTAACAGGAAAAAGCTGTTGAATTTTTGTGTCTATGGTTGGTCTTCATAATTTATATTTTATCCCTTGTAATTTATACTTAAAAATTAAGACATGTTCTTTATGTCATTTTCGTTAATTATCCCTTGAAATAATTATTATAAGACAAGTTATTTGTATCAAAATTAAAAGTTTGAAATTAAAATTTTGAATTTTTGGCTCCAAACTAGTTGAGTTGGCCCTCCCTCAAGTCAAGTCATCTCCAGTGAAGAGACATACCCATTCATGAAAACATAACACTATATAAAGAAATTTTAACTCCTCCACAAAGGCACCATTCGATCACACACAAGAAATAAATTTGATGGGAATAAAAGTGAAGGGGAAGAAGGAAGTGTCCATCTCTCTCTTGACCTTACACATGCTAAAAGTTCTTGACAGATCAAAATTCTAGGAAATTTTTGGGCAAGCAAAAATTTTGGGCAATTTCTAGGTAGAATATTATGGGAAAACCAAAATTCTGGGCATATCTAATAGTGATGAAGTTATAAGGGAAGAAGTTTGACTTGACTTGACTTGACTAGAGGTTTTCTTTACCGGTTTTGACCATTAGCTTGTTATCATAGTTGACTAGCAGCGTGTTGTCACTACAATAATGACCCTCCAAAAAAAAAATCTCGAGTTAAATTTGGAACTATGTGAACAATAGGTTCAACCCTCTTAGTGTCATCACATTGTTTGATTTGTTATTTGTGTGTTTTCTCCTAGTTCACATCCTCTTAAGTCAATGTTTCTTAAGTGGCATCACCTAACCCTCCAAGTGCTTCTGTTATCTAGTCCATGGTTAGGTGAACTCATGACTTAGAAACTATCCTTTATGCCATGCACACACTTAGAAAAGAACTAAAAAGCACTGAAATCAAACAAAAGCAAGAAAATATCTCTTTAAGGCAAAAACAAACTCCAAGTTGATAAATACATGCACGTGAGTTGAGCATACTCCTTCAGGCTAAAGAAGTGTGCCCTCCTTCATGTTGAGAAAGTGTTCCCTCCTTGAGTGTACTCCATCATGTTGAATACATGTGATCTTCCTAGATGCATGCATATGCCTCTTTGTTTCATGTTGGCGCACACCTAGAAAATGGGAGCCCACTTAACTAATATTTTCACTTGATGACAAGTGGTGATCATGCATGAATCAATTTTGCATGCAAACCCTTTTAAATTAACCCAATCAATCATTCCTTTGCATAGTCATTCTCATTTGGGTTAGGCGCACATTTGTGGATCAAGAAGCTCTTCATCAACCTGCATTACAATTAAGTTTTTCATGTCGAATCTATTCATTGTCGTTCATGAATTCACTATCAATTTTATTTATTTATTTTTTAATCTATGATGTGGAAATAAAGATGGGTTTTACTAAATCTTCCACATCATCCATCAAACAATCTCACTCGCATGAAAACATGGATTGTGTTTAACCTATTAATGTTGCTTATGATGTGGATTTGTCTTTGATCAGTCTTTCCTATCATAGTTTCCCCAAAGGTTGTTTCCATGATCCTATTACAAATTCCCTAGAAGAATCTTATTAGTCCAAACCCATTTCTCATGGAACGTACTTGCATCTGCTTCATCAAGTCTTGTGTGGCCATAGGTCTAGTGATTACTATTACTTTGGAGTCTTTCATTTGATAGATCAATTGAGTGTATTGCACTATTGTGATTGCACTCCCTGTTTCTTTATGTCAATGTGTATGTTTTTGTGGTTTATCCTTGTCACGGCATTGCATTTTATTTTATTCTTTCACGATCACATACTTCCTCCCAAATTTTGGGATTAGATTCTATGGCTACATTGGAAGTACATTTCACATGATATGACCTTGTATTGTTTAGTTAAGGATAGGATAGGTTGCATTTAGTTAGATGCATTGCATTCTTTTTTTATGTTTTCATCTTCCATTCGGTTTTTTAATTTTACTGGTTCTTGAATAAAGTTGGTTTTACGATTTGAGATGATGTGGCTAAAATTTTGTGCCAGGAAATTAGTGGTAACATGCAAACCTTGGCTTATTTGTTACCCTCTTCTTTGTTTTGGTTTACATCTTTCAAGTCATTGATTTTCTGATGGAAAATATGATCCTTCAGCTGGGAAACTTTATGAAAACCGTGATGCACGTACCTATTTAGGATTCTCATTCCTACACTCTATCCTATTATGAATAGTGTGTTCTTAATTATCTACTAAGTAGAGTAAGATAAGGGAAAAAAGTTTAGCAATCAAAGCATCACAGGTCTTAAACATGTCTTTGAAGGACAACCTCTTATGCTCTCAATAAGTTGGGATCCTTCTTTCACCTATTGAATATAATAATAAGTTCCTATGGGTAGTCCAATGAAAAAGAAAAATAAAGAAAATAAAGGGTGAAAAAAAACAAAAAGCTTCATGCATGGGGAGGTGAAGCAAGGGACTTCGTCGAGGTACTATCCAGGCTCGCTAGCAGCAAAGAAATGTTAGTGTTCCTGGAGTGACTCCATTAGGGTATTTTCTGAGCCTGTCGATAGCAGAGCAATTCAGAGATGTAAATCTCATACTCTAAATATTTTCAATTTGTCGTGATATATTACCCTTGCTTACATCAATAAGATAATGATATGGTTTGTTTTATTTTTTGTTATGTGAAGTAATGGAACAGGGAAGACTATATATTTAACTAGGTAAGAGTGGGGAGCTAAGGTAATCCATTGATTGAGTTAATACTTCTTGTAGAATTTAGACTTTGTGCCTAGATGAAACCATTCCAAAGAAGTTGGGGTTTTTCCAGTGTGTCACCAAGTGTTATCGTTGTGACAATGACCCTCCAACATTTTTGCTGAAGTCAATTTTGGAGCCTACATGAATCGTAATTTAAAGCCTCGTAGAGTTGACGCATTGTTTGACTTGTTATTTGTGTGTTTTCTCCTAGTGTCGCATCCTCCTAAGTCAATGTTTCTTAAGCATCATCACCTAACCCAAGAAGCACTTAGGTTATCTAGTCCATGTTTAGGTGAACTCACGACTTATCTCAACTTAGAAACTAGCCTTTACGCCATGCACACACTTAAAAAGAAATCAAAAGCAAAAAAAGAAAAAAAAATCATGAATAGTACTCTTTAAGGAAAAAGTGCACTCTAAGTTGATGAAGACATGCACTTGAGTTGAGCACACTACTTCATGCTGAAGAAGCGCACCCTCCTTGAGCACAATCCTTCATGCTGAGTAAGTGCACCCTCCTTGGGCACACTCCATCATGCTAAAGACATGTGCTCTTCCTGGATGCACGCATGTGCCTATTTGTTGCACGTGGACGCACTCCTATAAAATCGGATCCCACTTAACTTCCCTTAACTAATACTTTCACTCGATCAAAAGTGATGATCATGCATGAATCAATTTTGCATGTAAATTATTTTAAATTTACCCAGTTAATCACTCCTTTACATAATCATTCTCATTTGGGTTGGGCACAAAGTTGTGGATCAAAAAACTCTTCATCAACCTGCATGTCAAATCTATTCATTTCCTTCCATGATTTCACTATCAATCTTGTTTTTCTTGTTGGATTTTATTTGTTTTTCATTTTATTTACTGGCATTTTTGTTCAATCTTGATTCTGCAAGTGTTCATTTTTTGTCGCATGCAGAAAATTTGTACATTCCTAAACCTTTCACATTCCACCGTGATTGCAACAAGATCCATATAAGCTTGTATATCCTTCTTCTTCTCAGTCCTATCATCAAATATTTTTGTCAAACTTGTTCTTGATATTTTCTCGAGCATAGCACACTCCTGGAACTCAAAGCACAATCAACCTTAAAAATTTCACCAAAATGACCAAGTTTCCCTCTTGAGTGCACTCCATCACGAATAACTGCACCCTCCCTTTAGCGCATGAGTGCACCTCAAAGACTTGAATGATTTTCCTTCATCCCTTCAACATGCACCAATGCACCCTCCTTGCATTTGAGCACATGAGAAAACCCTATAATACTGAAGGCTTGAAGACATGTTCCTTTGTCCCTTCAGAGTGCATCAATTCACCCTTAATGGTTTCCCTCCCTTGCTTGAGCACATGAACGCACTGAAAAGCCCTGAATGACCCTTGACCTTCCTTCTGCTTTGAAAGTGTGCCCTCCTAGCTTGCATGCCTATTTCTTATGCATGGAAGTGATTTTTTGTTTTCATTAATACATTTACATGTTCAGTTACCTTTGATGGCTCTTTGTGCATGATTTATGAGATATTGTTGCATAGTTCGGTTGCATTAAGCTAATACTTTCATTATGAGTGTGTTGCGACAAACAGGTGTTCGAAATACAAGTATTGTCACCATTTCATCATCTGTTGGAGCCATCGCTCCTCATAAAGTGGCCTCCAAAGAAGTCTCAGAAGCAAGCACCGAGGAACCTATTCAAGTGACCAAGCCAACCATTCCCATTTATGTAGACACATAGTGCTTCATTATTAAGTCTATTGAGGTCACATGGAGTGGTATATACAACACATTCACGTAGAAAAGTTTTGTTGAGAACTTGAAAGACTTGGTAGTGTACATCAACATTAATAAGTCTAGGATGCATAGGATCGCATGCAGATTCCTGGTCATCCCCTGTGCATAAATGATTAAGTGGATCATTACACATATGTATGACTCTCATCTTGTGATTTGTAGTGAGAGTGGTAGTTAGCTCATCATTTATTATGGAGAAGACATGCAAACATGCCACAAGATTCTTAGGAACATAAAATATGCAAATGCTGACTTCTATATTAGATGGGCCAACCGTGACACAAGTGACATTATCAAATCATGGTGTTGAGAGCCTGCTAAGTTCCGCCATCTCCCATCTTCAACCTATCTGACAAATTTTCTTAGAGACGTATATCATTATTTGATAGCCATTTGTTTTTGGTTGCATAAGCGCAAGAATGTTGAGGTGTTTGAAGAAAATTGGATCTGTATGCTCAATATGGTGGTAGCCCATGGAAAATTCTTCAATTGGGCAAATATATTGTCATTTGAGTTGCATCGTCATGTGGGGCAGGAAAAAACATCTTTGATGGAAAACCAGGCACCAAAAATCTACATCTCTACTTTTCTTTTAAATGGAATTTGTGCACAATATGTGTTCCCATGAATACACTGGAAATGGAACCCTGAGAACAAGTTACCTATTTACTTCCATTGTAGGGTGTTGTCGGAATCAAACTTCAGAGGCACATATGAGAGATTTGTGGATCACTTATTTGTAGTTATCTTCAATATGATATTCAAGCTTGATCCTTTCTGCATGACTAATCAGGTGAAGGAGTCACTACGGTATATCGCAAATTGGTTTGCAGCTCTTGAGGGTACATACATCAGATGTTTTGGTTGTCAAATATCTGATCCAGGTGGATATTGGTGGCCACCCGCCTATTCCACTTGGACCCCCACCATTTTTTCTTTCAGTTTTTCAGTTTCCTTAATTGTAGCACAATTTACTATTTTTAGCAGTTTTTTGGGTCCTGAACTTTTGAAGACGTTTTGAGGCCCTAAACCACGTTTTCTGGGAAAGCCATTAGTGACTATTATAAGACTTTTAACTTAGTATTCGTTGTCAGAATTTGTAATAATCAAATCTATCTTTCTAACGAGGTATCGTGTGCGTTAAATGGAGATCGTATGTCAAATTTATCACCTTGGTAAGCTGACATACCAACTTACCCCAATCGGGCCCATAGTTTAGTGTTTCATCTCCTAGGGTTAGGTTTTTGGCTGTTTAGGGTTTTCCATTGTTTCTCAATAATAAATAGGCCTTCAATCCTCATAGTAACATAGTTTAGAGGCATTTAGCTGCCACATCTCTTCTTAGAGATAAACTACCATCACCCGAGCTAGTCTTATTTCCATTCTGTTTGTAAGCATATTTCAGTAATTGATATTAATGAGATGAAGTGTTATTTGTGTTGCATCTCTATATTTGTGGTTATATCTATAATTTTTTGTGTTCTTGTTTAAATCTAGATCAGTGGTATCAGAGTGGTCCTCTCTTTCTCTAATTTTCTTCGCATGTCCCCAACGAGGTCGGGGTATAAGGAGTTAAGGCTCGATCTGGTTGAACCTTTGCAATATCATCCTCGCAAACCTCAATGGTCACCCATGGGGGAAGAAAAGAAGCATGAGGGAGCATGAGATCATATCAAAATATTTCTTGAGGAGGCCCTCAAGAAACAAAGGAATGCGATGATGGATAACTTTTCTCAGATCCTTCAACAGTTGCCCACCGGAGGCGCATCCACATCTAGCAGCCACTCTGGAGGCGTCACTCCTTTTAAGGTACAAGTAAACTTTGACATTCCCATATTTGAGGGCCAAATAGATGCAGACGTTGTAGATAATTGGTTAAATATGCTAGAAGGATATTTTCCTGTTCATGATTTTTCTGGCCGGGAAAAGATTAATTTTTCTCTTCTCAAAGTCACCCCCCATGTCAAGGACTGGTGGGAAACCTACTGTGAGCAGAAGGATGAAAGTGCACCCTCACTATTTTTAGCCGCACCCACTTGGAATTCATTTTGGGATTCCATCAAGGAGCATTACTACCCTATCAACAGCTATGAGCATAAATACATAAAGTGGACAACACTACAACAGGGAAGGGACCAAGACGTGTCCGAGTTTACTAATGTTTTTCATACCTTTTGCATGAAGTTAGGTATCAAGGATTTTGAGAAACAGTTGATACTCAAGTACCATGGTTGCCTACATAAGTACATCTAGTATGAGATGGAGTTCCTAGACATCTCCTAGCTCGGCACCACGTATCGATACACTGTCAAGATCGAGCAGAAGTTTAAACAGAAAAAACAAGACTTTGGATCTACAAATATGAAGCAAGGGAAAGGTGCCCCCAAATCATAGAAAAAAGGAAAAAGACAATGTGGGGTGGCCCAGGAAAGCTGCAAGAAAATAAAAACATCATGAAGTTGAAAAATGACAGGGAAAAGGGGTGTGAGTTCCATAAGAGCTCCACTCACAACACAAGTGAGTGTCGGGCCAAGCAGTCACTGGTGGCCGAGCTAAAGGCTTCTGAATCAGATGCATGTTCTGACTCTGAGTCAGAACCCAACAAGGGGAATGACAAAGGGAAGCATATTATCGATGTGGATCCCAATGCCACTATTTCCACCATGAAGATCCAAAAGGAGGAACTTGAAGATCAAGAGGAGGACGAGTGCCTCTTCCACTCTTAGATGTGGGTAAAGAGTTCCCTGCTACAGTTCATTGTCGATAATGGGAGACAAAAGGACCACATTTTAGCAGATGTCATGAAGTGGCTGGGTTTACTGACCACAACACGCCCACAACCATACACCATCGGGTGGCTTCACCAAGGATGGGATCTCCGCATCAGCCAGCAGTGTTGCCTTCGATACAACATCAAGCACTTCATGGATGAGGTATTATGTGACATTGCTCCTCTTGATTTTTGTGATGTATTATTAGGCCAACCATACTTGTTGAAGTGACATGTTGTGTAAGATTCAAGGCCTCGCGTTGTTATTGTTACCTTGGGAAATAAATTGTACAAGATATTGAAGGTAGCACTGCCTATCGCCATCTCTTTGGTTATTGAAAAACAATGCAGTAAGCTCATTTAGAAAAATGGGAATTTTTTTTCTTGATGATACACTGACGTAAGGCTCCACCCTGCAAAACCCAGAATCTTTATACACCATGCTTATAAACATGCTTCTCAGCATCTGCCCAAATAAAAAAAAATCAATGTCTGGCAAATTCCACACACTACCGTTTACATGCGGAAGCTTTCAACATATGGTTCAAATCATTCACCATTTATTCCACATTTTAATTAAATGCCATTCGTATATGGATGCTTTCATTTAATTTAAAAGGTCTTCGCCCCATCCCATGGAATTTGAACCAGCTTCATAAAATTTAATCTAAATGAGCCACAACTTCCCATTCACATATCAACCATAACATATATCCATATCCCCAAATCAATGTTATGTATATTTAATAAGCATTGGATTTCAAGACCTAATTCAATGAACCCAACAATTAACACATAGGAATTCAATTTACCATTTACCAATGAGGCGATACCACTGGTTTAACGGTTCATACCCTTTACTACTCAGTGCTTCATTGAAACTTCTTGAAACTTCTGCATTATCAAATTGCTATTCGATTCATGGTTTCACGAACCCAGCAATTATAGTTCTATGGCTATCCAACGTATTCTTAAACATTCACCAGCTTATAACCTCTGCGTTAATTATCATTCTAGCAAAATAGAAGATACTTACTCTGCATTAAGACTCAACCCATTCGATTGGGTTAAACCACCACACCGTTTCAAGAGCCGAACATTCATCTGTAATTGAAATGATTTTATACTAAAATCGACTTCAATTACACCAATCGAACCGTCTAGCAAATTCTGTTGCGCAGTTCAGGTTTAACTATTCAATTCAATATCCAATAACATGACTCTGCATTCTCAGCGTTTAATAAATCAACGAATGTCACATAGATCCTCTCCAGTTGCTGGTTCTTAGCATGAAATTTCCTCCATTTCTATAACCAATATAACGCTGCATCAACTCTGACTCAATTCACAAAATCGTGACTCTGCATCCATTATACCACCATTTCACTGTGTCTATGTCATACAGTTTGCTCTTAACTTCAACACCCATCAACAATCCATTTCAGGAAAACAATCGACTGTGATTTCAAATTGAACTGTGTCGCATTCGATTTCACAATTGCCCTCCGTGGTTTCAAACAAAAATTCCACAGCATTATATGGGTTTCACAACTATAAGACTGCACTCCTTATCATCATCAATTCTATTCGTTTCTTCCTTTAAACTCTTCAAACAAGTTTAAACGTATTCTAAATTAAGGATTGTGGCTCTCATATACAATTTGATATCGATTAACACAATCGATACCATTCCACATCACCGGACATAGATAATAGCAATTGCATTCCCAAAAGCCCATAATTGAGAATTCTATACATATGGAGTTTCATCTAAATTTTATGAGTCAAATAAATCTACACAGAGATTAACAATCCAGATTCCTCCATAACACAATAATCTCAGAAAATAAGAAGAATCGAACCTTCCTTCCACACATCGAACACCTAATTTCGATTCACAATGCCTTACACAGAATTCTTCCTTTCTTAGAATCGATTTATTCTGATATTAAATTATCCAACCAATTCTACATGAACTCAATAATGGCATAAACTCCAGAAAATTAAATTCTCATTAATACACAATACTTACAACAACATTCTTCCTCCTTGGCCTGATTTTCAAATCATTGGGCCCTTTTACAACCTGCCCGAAGGCTTCCAAGTAGAAACCCCTGCTCCCTACTCTACACTCCCTCTCTGATTTTCAATGCCTTTTAGGCTTGATAATTTATAAAATTTAGAATGATCTAATCTAAGTTTAATCCCTTCAACTTCTCAACAAAAATCCTAAAATCACTCTTGAATCCCTAAGGATCCTCTTTCACCCATAATTAATGAAACTAATTTCTAAATTAATACTTAGAAAATCTATCATCCCTTTACATTTTCAACTAATTGATGAGCCCCAATTTTGGTACAATTTGGGCTCATTTTGGCCTACTTTACTTGCTCAAACCATTCATCTTTATTTGCTTATGCATGCATTTCTTATTTTATTCATGTTGTTTGTAGGAGGAAGGTTAGACACTTTATCTACGTGACTAATGCATTGTGATTCCAGGTTTTGGCATTAAAAAGGGGAGCAAGAGACAACGCAAAAGGGATAAGGAGACAATAAGGTGGCACTACTGATTTTGTGGAGAGATGTCCACGGTATTGGGACATTCCTGAGATTCCCACCAAGAACTCCGAGCTCAAATCAATCTCTCCTCCGAGCTCCAGAAGTAGCCAGTTGTCCTACAGGAACAACAGTCATAAACTATTCTACCAGAACAGCAGTTCTGACTGCCTCACAAATCCGTAGTTAAACTTCAGTTGGACAGCCGAGCTCCTAGAATCAAGGCTACTTGGCGGATCATCATTTTTTTGTATAAATATGGAGGCCTTAGCCTTAGATAGGTTGTTGAATCTCTCGGTTTATCATTATAATTTTGAAGCAGTCCAGTTTCATTATTTTGCTGTAAGCCAATTTGGCATGACTTCGAATTATGAATAAAGAAGACAGTTTGTGATCTATTCCTGAGTTTCATTAGGAGACTATAGCTCTCAGGTTAGGGCCCAACCTGAGAGCCATAGATCCCCTCTGTTGCAGTGTTGTTTCCATTTCATTTCCAGCACTTTAAGTTTTGGTTACACATGCAATTCGAATGACAGTTTGATAATTTGATTTTCTTATGAGTTAGATAGATTTTGCTATGGTACAATTAATTCCACTTGCTAGTGTAGCAGAGGATATATAACATCCATTGGAGCTCTAGCAAAAACGGTTGTTAAGGCTCACTTCCATCTCTTTTGAAGATTGGGGTGCAGTCCATAGCAGACCACCAAAAACACGCATTACTTTGTCTGATAAAGTTATGGTTTGGATTTAGATGCTTCCTTGTCATTTACACTTATCACACATCTCTTCATCACAACCCCATATGTATTTCTCTTTGCGTTTTGGATTACTG
The DNA here is from genome assembly GCA_000404065.3 of Pinus taeda. Lineage (NCBI taxonomy): Eukaryota > Viridiplantae > Streptophyta > Pinopsida > Pinales > Pinaceae > Pinus > Pinus taeda. The sequence goes on from APFE030645359.1 coordinate 28,412, forward strand.
TTCAATGAAATCATGGCACACTTAATGTAGGTTGATGCATTTCCGGTTTGATAAACAGTTTTGATCATTTGTTTCATTTACACTCTTCTCCCTCTCGTTTCATTGCCATCCTTTCCATTTTGACCCTGCATGCAACCACGTTTCCTCGACCTACACTGCTTTCTGTCCTTTCTTAAAAGTCTCCCATTCCTCACGTAGCTTCATCCCTTGACCTTTCATAGACATCACTTCAACACACTCCCTACACCTGTTTCCCATCTCATCCTTCCACTTCTGAGCCATCACCAGCCTGATCCCTACCTCACACATCCCTTCCTACCCTTCCATCACTTTTCCCTCACTTCAATCCTTCACGGGAGATCATCCTGTAGCAGTTTAGAGACATCCTGTAGAAAACCCTGAGTATCCTGTAGGATCCCCTGCAGACATCCTGTAGGAGGTCATTCATGCGGTTTCCGAGCTTCTGAACGTGGAAAACCTCTGTGGTTGAATGCCAAGGGTCCATAGGGACCTCTCCTAGCCTCCCCAACCTGTCCCACGTTTTCCTTCCTTCTCCATCCCATCTGCACAACCAAACCCTAATAAGCACAAAATCACAATCATTCCACCTACTTAATGAAAAGCACAAAAACATGTCTTTTATAATGCCAGTAGTTTAGATCCATGCATTTCCACTTATTAGATGTAGTAGTAGCATTGGTAGAAGTCTTACTCATCTTCATTGCTTTATAGAGATTAGACTAGTTAAATTAGGGTTTCCTAGGTTTACATGCTTTGATTTACTTTTAGTTCATTTTTGTCAAGTAGCTTAGTCTCCTTTGAGCTAGCTTTCGTCCATCATCAATAAAGCTTCTTCTGTGAGCCTATAGAAGTTGGCTTGAGCCCTAGCGGACTTGTGCCATCTGACCAAGTGACAGCTGCGACAAGAGCTAGTACTTGTGCATATAGCACCATCACTTCCAAGTTTGTACGAACAACCGGGTTGATAAAATGAGAGACAGGAAGCCTCAGGAGTTGTAGCATTATTGCTACAATACTGGAGCTCACCAACAACCGAGCCAAAATAGCTTTAAGATCCTAGAAGAAGAAGAAGGAAACAAGGAAACAAACGAGGAAATGGGGAACATTATCACTAAGAAGGAAAGGAATGTCAGCATTGAAGATATCATAGAAAACAACCAGAAAAGGATGATCTGCGAAGCATTATGGAGATAAATATGGACCATGAGATGACTCCAAGTGAGGTGGGACCGAAGGAACATGAACTGCAGGAGATTCTAGATAGGCAAAATCTATATCTAGAGAAATTTCTAGAATAAGGGATGACCAAAGGAGTGGACTCCCTGCCAAAAGAGGAATATGATAGTGTTCAACAACTCTTCCTATGGAGATAGCAATCAAAGGGATCTAAAGTCAACAAAAATCATGAAAGCTAGGAGCATAGAGGAGTAACAATTATGGAGGAGACACGGGCACAATCTCCAAAGAACCTAGGTAGGAAAAGAGGAAGAAAAGGACAGAATGAGTTGTTGAAAGAATGTGGGAAACTATTGATTAACTTAGGTAAGATGAAAGATCTCACCAGTTAATCCTTTACAAACCTTTCTTAATGAAGCTCACAACCTAGAATATTTAAGACATAGGAAATGGAAGGAAACAAATAAATCTCAATAATAGAATAAAAGAAGAGAAACTATATATGGTTTTTATTCAGGAGACAAAATGTTCGATGGTTAATATTAGAGAAATTCATAATAAATGGCTATTCAAGTATGAGTATCTAGAGGTTAAATAAAAAAACTCAGCGCGGGGGATTCATGTTGTGGGATCCCCAGAAACTTGGAATCATGGATGGTGAGACATATAGGAACTATCTTTCTTTGGTATGTCAACCTTTAGGTGAAAAGGAGGTATAGATGATCACAAAATGTCTATGGACCTCAAAAGCAGGAAGACAAGCTAAAGCTTCTCACCTCCCTTGAGGAATTAGGAGCAAGACACCCTAATATGCCCTAGATCGTTGCACGAGATTTCAACATTATAAGATCTCTTACAGAGACAAAAGGTAGTATTAGATAGCTAGGCAAAGACTCCATGGCCTTCCAGAACTTCATAATGAACATTGGGTTAGTGGACACTGAAACAATAAAAGGGACCTTCACCTGGAACAATAAGAGAGGAGGGGCTTCACAAGTTGCCTCTAAACTAGATAGATTTATTATTTCAGAGGATCTTTTTCTCTTGGGCCCTGCCATGACAACTTCTATTCTTCCCTTTGGAGGTTTTGACCATTGGCTTGTATAGCTGGAAGCAAATTTTATAGGTTCACCAAGAAATAGAACTTTCAAGTTTGAAAATGCCTGGTTCTATCACCCTGAATTCACCAGTAATATTGAAAAATGGTCGAGAGAGGATCTGAACATTCAAGGCACTAGAATGTTCCTACTCCAACAGAAACTTAAACATATCAAATCTAGGCTTAAATATTGGAACAGAAAGGAATTTGGTAATATCTTCAAAGCTAGAAGAGAAGCTGAGCAGAAACTCCAGGAGATCAATTAGATCAGCATCACAAAGGGCTTTACTGAGGAGAGGAAAAAGCTAGCTAATTCTTTGCAGGAAGAATGGGAAGATAGGTGCTTGAAAGAGGATATTTTCTGGGGATAGAAATCAAGCATACAATGGATTAGGGAGGAAGAAAGAAACACAAAGTTCTTTTATAAATCCACCATGGATCGCAAGGCACACAAAAAAATCACAAAGCTCAAATATTCTTAAGGGAGAGAAATCGTCTCTCACAAAGACATGGAATCTGTCCTTGTACAACATGTCTTCAGTATATCAGAGGAGCCTTTGGAGGATAGATCTAGGTTCATCAACCATTTCACTCAGTATATCCCTCAGCTAGTTACAAGAAAGGGCAACCACAATCTCAACAGGCCAGTGTCGGAAGAGGAGGTCAGTGAAGTGATTAATGAAATGCAAAATGAAAAAGCTCCAGGCCTAGATAGATTCAATGTAGATTTCTTCAAAGCCTGCTAGAAAACTATCAAACAGGATATCCTTGAGGTGGTGGAAGACTTAAGAAAATCCAAAAAGGTTCTGAAGGCTTTTAATGCTTCCTTCATAGCTTTGACCCCAAAATAGGAAAAATCTATGACTCTGGATTGTTTCAGACCCATAGCTTTATGTAATGTGGTGTATAAAATTATTTCCAAGGTGATCGCCAATAGAATCAAGCCCCTTTTACCAGCTCTTATCTCAGAGGAGCAAACAGGCTATGTGGAAGGAAGAGAAATCCTCAATAACATCATCCAAGCTCATGAGGTGGTACACTCTCTCAAAAGAAATAAACAAGTTGGTAAGATCTTTTAGCTGGACCTGGCGAAAGCTTATGACAAGCTAAGTTGGCCTTATATAAGGATAGTTTAAGAGCCTATGGCTTCAACCAAAACTAGATAAGATGGGTTATGGCACTAGTTACCATGACCAAATTTTCATCCTGCTTAATGGCACTCCTTCAAGACTCCTCACACCCTCTAGAGGTCTCAAAAAAGGGCATCTTCTCTGACCCTTCCTCTTTGTTCTCATGATGGAAGGGCTAGGTAGAGAGATTAAAATGGCAAATGCTGAAGGGAGAATCCAAGGTTTCAAACTCACCTTGGATGGAGCAGAAAACACTCATCAAAAATTTGTGGATGACACAACTTTGCAGGGCATACCCACGGTCAAGGAAGCCAGAATGATCAATCATATCCTAAATGAATTTTCTATGGAATTTGGCATAGAGGTAAGCCTCAACAGATCAATTTTTTTTTTATTTAACACTAGCATTGCTATTCAGAGAAACATCACCAGAATTCTCAGGTTTCAAAGGGACTAGCTACCTTCCAAGTATTTGGGCATACCTCTCACAGATAAAGCTCTAAGCAAGGAATTGTGGGAGCCAATAATAAATAAACTTCAGGACAAGGTTAGGACATGGAATACTTTAAATTTGGTAGGGTTCCTTGTGCTCACATAGGCTATCCTGCAGGCAATTCCCATGTTCATGTTCTCAGCTCTTCCTACTCCTAAAGGAATTAAGTAATATATTAGGAGCATAAAAAGGAATTTTCTATGGGGCAGAGGAGAAGAGAAAAATAAATGGGCTTTAGTAGCCTGGGACAAGTTCTGCAAACCCAAGAGCCATGGTGGCTTGCGGCTTCATGATTCTGAAACCATCAATAGAGTTTTGGGAGCTAGACTCTGGTGGAGGTGAATCAAGAAATCAGGAAGTCCCTGGGCTAAGCTTTGGAAACAAAAATATGCCAAGAATTGGCAAGATAAGGATCACATTAGAATGTTAGGGCATATTAAAGGCTCCCACATTTGGAACCTTACTTGGGAAAATAGAGGTATTGCTCAGCAACATAGTTTCTGGGAGATTCGAGCTGGGAACCTAGCACAATTTTGGGAGGCTAATTGGCAACAGGAACCCAACTTATATAAGTATGAATTAGCAGCTCTCAAGATGACACAGACAACAAAGGTCTATTTATGGTAAATGACTTTTGGGACCAGGTAAGGAAGAACGGAAAATGGAGAATTTGGAAGGATCTAGGCCATAATGAAGAGAGCCCTCTGAAGGCCAAGGTAGGCTCTCTTACTCAGGATCTAGAGCATAGGAGGATTCTGGTATCCTCTTTGCCCGACCAAATAACATGGGGAAAGAGCACTAAAGGAAACTTTAACCTCAAAGAAGCTAAACTAGTAGTAATAGGATTTAAGTACCTAAATCCTGATCAAATTTGGAAGAATCTTTGGTAGAGCCCCCACTGGATGAAAATAAAGTTATTTATTTGGCTAGTTCATCAAAGGAAAATTTTAACTTGGGAGAATCTCCTAAAAAAAGGCTTCACTGGAAGATCCAAATGTTACCTTTCTGGCTCACAAGAGGAGATGATGGATCACCTTCTCAACCTATGCCCTTTCACCTCTACCATGTGGGAATGGGTGGCCTCAATCTTTAGGCACACTGATAGGGATAGACTCAACATCTCCAACACTTTGAATAATTGGAGGAAAAAATTACTAGGGAATGAAATCATTAATAAATCCTGGACTCTAGTTCTAAGCTTTGTCATCTGGGATGTTTGGAAAGAATGAAATAGTCAGATCTTCAAGAATAAAGCAAGCAAGCCCCAACACATAATTGACCAAATTTTAAGGCAGCTCAAAGACACAGTTAGAAGCTTGTTGAGGAAACTTCCTAAGGACCCTCCTCTACCCGAAGATGCATGTACTCTACTACATTTGGGTCTCCAGACTATAGGCCCACAAGGCATAATCAAGGATGTGAGGCAAACAAATGTAGATATAAATATTTGGAAGCCTCCTCCACATGGTTTCTTAAAGGTCAATATAGATGGAGCATCTAAGGGAAACCCAGGGTTAGCTAGTTTTGTGGGTGTTATAGGAGATGAACAGGGTCAAATAAAGGAGATCCTTCATGGCCACTTGGAGAATGCCACTAATAACATGGTGGGACTCATGGCCTTAAAGCAATGCTTGGAAATCTTGGTGGATTCAAATTCACACAATGTCATCATTGAAGCAGATTCATAATTGATTATCATAGCGGCCAAGAAAATATGAAATGGTACATCACGAGATAAAGTGTTGAAACACTAGAGGCTATCACACGTCTTTCACCCTATCTACACCCACTTGCAAATCTTAAAAACTGTAAGATTTGTCCATGTGAAAAGGAAACCTAACATGTAAGCTGATTATCTGGCAAATGAAGGAGTGATTAATAAGGAAAGGGACACTCGGCATGTTCCGGAGTTGTTACCCCTAGGAAAATTGTTAGAGGATTCTCTGTCAGGCTGCCAAAGATAGGGATCGATGGATTTACAAGATGGATCGAAGAGGCTTAGGAGACAGACAGGAGGATAGGGAAGCCTAAACTATTTGCTTGTTTTTTGGTAGTAGTCCGCAAACTGTATTCCGTTGGATTTGAGTGGATGGTTGACATCAATGGAGGAAGACCAAGGATGCAGTGGCATGAGGACTAATTGTGGACTGATAGATCTCAGTTGAGATAGGTCTATGGTGTTCACGCAAGGAATTTACCCGATAGTTAATGAGTAGAAGTGGGTTGGAGAAAACCACAACTGGATTTTAGGTGAAGGAAAGGTTCTAAATGATATTTCCTTGTTGGCTCTGGTTCCACTCACACAGTGACAAGTAGTAGTGAGGCGAAAGAGGGAAACCACTTTTTTTGGGTGGACTTGCAGTGCACAAGTTAACCATGCGAAATATCTGTGAGCTGTTAGATCTAGGTGAGCAAGATCGACGGTTGAAAAACGAGGAGCAAGTCTCGAAGTCGAGAAGTGTTGTGACCTTTGGATTGTGAATAGATCAACGATAGAGAAGTACCGATATTTCTTTGAGGGGGTGGATTTCAAACTTTTTTGAGAACTATGGTTTTTGCTTTTGTCGAGTCCTGGTGGGTAGTAGTGGGTTGGAGAAACCCATGAGTGGATTTCTAGCAAAGGAAAGGTAGTAAGCGGTAATTCCCCTTTGGGTTTGATTCCACTCTCACAGTGACATGTAGCAGTGAGGTGAGAGAGGGAAACCGCTTTTCAGGTGGATTTGAGGTGTGCAAGTTAATCATGCAAAAAAGGTGTGAGTCATTAGATCTGATGGACCGAGATCGACGGTTGATAGAAGAGGGCAAGTTTCGAAGTTAGGAAGTGATGGGACCGTTGGACCTTGAAAAGATTAACAACGTAGAAGAGTCGATGTTTTTTTAGAAGGGCGGACTTCAAACCTCTTAACTAAGGTTTGTGTTACTGTTGGGTTCGGAGCAATGGTGTGGAGATTAGTAGATGCCCTTCAGTTGTCTGTGGATGACAGGGGGCCTTGGGAGTTTGACACTCCTTCCTATTTAATAGGTTTTGAAAGTCTAGGGGGTTTGGTTTGTTTCTTGTTGTTGGTATTCCCATAACAAGTTGTTTCGTGTTTTGGTCTCTCCACTTGGATAGAGATGTAACATATGTAATGTACTAGTTCGGTTAATAGAAGGCTCCATTCTTACATGACCAATTTTTTTTTTTTTTTTTGTTACAGAGGAATCGACAACTGGAGTAGCCTCGTAACTCACATAACACAAGGTCAATTCTGACCGCTACCACTATAACACCTGAGAAACTGTGCCCGCCCCTCTCCACAGCTTCTGGGTTAGTCCAGGGGATTTGAACTCATGACCTTCAATATGGAGCCCACCTTTCTAATGAGCTTCACCGCAATGTGATTACCAACTCGCCTACCCCCGTGGGGCTCACCAATATATATATAGGTATAAAGAAATAACATAAAAAAAAATAACACTAAAAAAATAAATTTAAAAA
>APFE030645359.1:37607-185459 GCA_000404065.3 Pinus taeda
ATATATGGTATGTGTTGACGCTTGTCTAGCAACTCGATCCCATTATGCACAATTTGATAGTTGACTTTCAATTTTTCATTAAAATGAGTTGAGCTCACCTACACTGCATGTGAGTCTGATAGTTGTTTTTTAAATTTTTTTCGCAATGTATCAAGTTGTCTTTGGCTAAGATTTCAAAATCTCTATACATTTAGCATTTAAAAAAATTTACTCTTGGTATAATAACTCTTTCATTCACATGTTTATTTTTAAAGTATTTTTACTCACAATGTTTTTGCATAATGTCATGCTTAAAATATTTTGAAAATTTAAGGTTTTTTTGTAGTTATAACCTTTGGTTTTAATTCCATTGTTGAAAAATTGTCAAGATTTTTAATGTTTTTCTATGTTGTGGTATTTTATCTTTAATGTTATGGCTAAAAACAATTATAAATATTTTTTCTTAACACCATGCTTGAAATTTTTTGGAATTTTAAGGTTTTTCAAAGAAGTGATATTTTAAATTTAATGTCATGCTTAAAAATCGTTGGAATTGTAATGGTTTTCAAAGGCGTGATAATTTATCGTTAATGTCATGCTTGAAAATCATTGGAAATTAAAGTTTTGCAGAGTCACGATATTTTGTGTTTAACGTCATTACTAAAAAGTGTTGAAAATGTACCCTGAAAATTTTCTAATGTTGCAATGTGATATTGAATAAATTACAATGTAATATAACATTGCAACAATAATTGTCAAATTAATTGTCAAATTGAAACAATGTTTGTCGCAATGTGACATTAAACCCTAATATAATAACTCATAAGATTAATATTATAAACCCTAATATTGAAAACCCTAATACTATAAAATCTAATATTAAACCCGAATTTTTAATGCTACAAGGCAAAATTGAATAAATTGCATTGTCTAATAACATTGTGATAATGATTATTAGACTCATTGTCACATTGAGACAATGTTTGTCACAACATGATGTTGGATATAATTTTGTACCATTCCAATGTCACAATGTCAAAGATTAATATAAAACCATAGGATTAATATTATAAACCCTAATATTACTATGTGAAACCCTAATTTCAATATATTAACTCTTGGAAATATTGAGAGGGTGGTGAATTGGTATTTCTTACCAATTAGCACTTTTTAATCATTTTTTAGAGCATTAGTTAATCTTCACTTATTTTTATTGTTCTTCTTGTGACGATCATAAACAATAATCAATATTAGAAAACACCATACAACAAAGCATAAAGATAAAACAAAAGATACATATTTTTTGGTGGAAAATCCTCTCTAGGTCAAAAACCATTGGTTGGTTTCTTGGTAGTTGTCTTCTTTCTCTTAAAATAAAATTTATTACGTCAAGATTTTAGCTACAATTAAGGAAGCCATCAACCCCTTAATTCATAGGATACAACATGTAGGACACTAATAGACCCTAATATCCTGTTGCAACCAGAAGGATGCCATAATGTCCTGTAGATCAGGCCATGACCTAATGAATGCCCCAATACTTTATTTACCAATATTTTAGACTCAATCCCACTATGCTCTGAATTATTAAAAAAATGCTATAAAGAAGATACTACTATAGTGTATACCCTATCAAGTCTCAGTAGCCATTGACCAATGTACAATACTGATCACTACATAATGCTCCTTAAATTTATCACTGCACTACACTGCACCTCAAACCCTAACTATCAACACTTCCAAATCAACTGACAACCACACAAGCTAAACATTGTTCATCACTATATAACTTGTAACCACTCACCTACACATCATTGCACATCACTACTCTCATAGGCCACTACACATCACTACTAAACCACTACACTCCACATGAATAGATGATTATTCATGAGCTCACAAAAATGGCTACCAACATCATTGTCCCAAACTACCTATACTATTGCATGTGAAGAGTGATGATAGCTCAAGCCAAGGTGCCTCAGGCCATCCCTATGACGTTCTTGAAAATATATAAAAATTGGCCCAAGGAGGGATATCAACATATGTATTTTCACTTCTATTTTTTATCACAAATTAAATACTTCTATTCATATCCCATGCCAATAAGTTGTACAACAAGGTTATTAACACATGTCAAGAGTCATGTCTATGTGTCAAGTCAATTCGCTACAAGTATATCATTATTATGTCAAAATAGGTTCATTGTTCTCTTTCATATATTAATCATCTCAAATCACTGCTAAGTGTCTCATTAAATGAGGTCATAATATTGTTGTCACGTTATAAGGTACATAGTCATATCATCAACTCTTTATGTAAAAATTTAAGTCATGGACAAGTCTATCATAGTCAAATCAATGTGTCAAATAAGACCATTAACATTGTCATGTTGTTGAAGGTTGTATCACTTAGTGAGATGTTATGTCATTGCCAAATTTTCGAAGTGAACATATAGATGAAGACTATTATCTCAACTTTCAATACATTATAGTGAATGTCATGTTGTTAAACAAGGCATAGTTCCATTGCTTGAATCCTTATACAACAAGTTTCCAGTCAATTTTGTTAATATTCATTTATGTCATATGCAGTACACTTCATTGAAATATTCTTGTTGTATCAAGTAAATTTATATCAATTGATGTCACTGTTTTAAAGTCAGTCAAATATATCAAGGTCTGTCAAAAATGTTGCCATAGTTAACTTCTTAAGTTAAAATAAACTAAAATCATGTTTTTGTTTTAATATCATGTTACGGTTTCATTATTACACTATATCGATCACAACATGTCAAAGAAGGATTTCCTAAGTTCAATAAGGTCAATGATTGGCTTAATGCATTTGATACAATACTCAAATGATGAACCACTTACTACCACTATCTTTTGTGAGAAACAATGTCATATATTGACAAGAGGACCAGTGTCTTCAAACATGTTACCTTCATGTCTATATATCAATATGTCACATTATAGTTTCATTGTCTATATAGTTTCTGGGATTGTTCATAAAACAAGACTACAATCTAGTAATCAAGCATTTCCATACCTCATGACTACAAACTTAATATAACATATATAGGACCAAGACCTAGTGCCATTGGGAAGCCCTTAAAGGAAACCACAAACAAAAATTGAATTTATATTAAAACTTGGAAGCTAAGTACTGCTTACATCATCTTATAATTGAAGCTTATAATAGTGTGTCAAGCAGCAAGACCAAAAAAAATTAAAAACATCAGATGAAGCCTAGCCTAATGAGGAGGCTGAAAGTGCTGAGATATGATGGTTGCAACCAGGACTTAAAATTTTTTTTTAGAAGAATCTCCCCATACGAATCATAATAAATAAACAAAATATCCTTGAACTAGTCCTACGGAGGAGGAAAAAATGTTGTTGTGAAAGCTTTCAACAAATCAACAAAAAGACCTAAAACAATAGTAAAGCCAAACAAAGTCCACTTGTTGACTTACCTCAGGTGACCGAATAATTATGTGAAAGAAAAGAATTCCTCTGGATCCTTTGTTGTTCATTTCCTCAGAGAGCTGAATATTTAAGAGAGTCTTCCACATGTAGGTTGAAAGTATTTGAAAATGTTATGTTTTAGAGATTTAGATTAGGTTTCCTTTTATAGAGTTTAGTTATGCTAGTTAGGGGTTTTTATGTGAACATTGCAGATAGAGAGGTGTTCCATAGTAACTTTAGGGCATTAAAATTTTAAATAAAATATTATTTGTAACCTAATATGAGATACACTACAATTAAAATGATTAGATCAGACTTGTAAATCGAGGAAGTGACACTCCTTGTGAGTGAAGGTAGTTTGATGCCATTTCTTACTATAGTTGTTCTTTTCAAACCTTAATTTATATGTTTAATAAATTTAATTTAATTTAGTAATTGTTAATAACTTTTTTTATTAAAGTATAAGTAATTATACACTAACCCTCTTTGGTGTGTTTTGTAGGTGATACATGAGCACATTAAGTCAATGATTTCCTTATTGCCTTTGGTTTTTGAAGTTATGAAATTAATATGAGGTGATATTATAGTGATAAAGATTGTCATATGTTGAAAAATGTAGGAGGAGCTGTCATATCACTAGCCATTAAGGTTTTATCCCAGAAAATAGTCCCACTAACTTCAATTGTGAATATCTCTCAAACAAGTACACCTCTCAGGAGGTCCTAGGTTTTATCGCAGAAACTAGTGTCACTGACTTCAATTGTGAATATCTCTCAAACCAGGAGACCTCTCGGGGCATCCCACATGTCAATAGAAATATATTTTCTAGATGAATCCAATGAATTTTATCTCTGTCCCAAACTCAATGATTTGACCTACTAAAATCCTAGACAAAATCAGGAGTCATCCTTAATCCATGGAACCCACACCCTAGCACTTCAGCTTTTAACCACCCAACAATATAGCTGGCATCTTGAAGTAACTTGATAATTACTAAGGAGCGGTCGTTAACCATTTGACATCAATCACTAGTGTTTTCTTCTGAAAGTCTAACCTAGTCAACTCCATGGGTTGACATCAATAACAAGACCATCCAATAATACCCCCCTTTGTCCTGATGGAAACACACATACTCCTCCTATGAGTACAACTCCCCCTACCTTCATGGTTCACCTCCTTATAAAGGTTTCAATCAGCTTCTTAGGTTTTTCTCCACTCTTTGACATCAATGGAAAATCATTACTCCACCTCTGAATTTGATTGCTTCATGTGGACTTGTTATATGCCTATGCTCCCCCTAATGAGAAGCATCTTATAATAGTATATCAATAATGATTCCTGTTGACATGTGCCCTACAGAGAAGCTTTCCTTTGGGAACCTCTAATCCTTCAATTGTTCTGCTCCCCCTGAACCGGTTATGAAACTGCCATCTTGTTCAAACTACCTCCCTATCAATCATAGACTTGTGCCATATACTCTTGCATAGACTCCCCTCTTCAAAAACTCAAGGAATAGATGACCCAAATAATTCAAAATAGTGTATCATCTAACAAACCATCTTGACTTGAGTCATTAACCGAAGCAACTGTTGATTCTTTATGGCTGGTTACGAACCCTAACAGTATAAGTGTTGAGAATTTCTTTCCTTTATGCACTTATTTATGATCCTTTACCTATTCTTCCTATATTTGTTCATCTCACACCTTTTTCGTCTTACAAACCTTCTTATTATCATCATCAATATTCATAATTGATTCCATTTTCTTCCTATAGTGACGAGATATGTGTCCATGATTATGACATTTGTTACATTTCTTACTAGGATAGTACTTGCATTCTTGAGCTATGTGTCTGTAATTATGACATTTTAGGCATTCAGTGTCATCCATAGAAGATTATGTTTGGTATCTATCTCATGATCTTGCAAACTTTCATCTAGGGTTTTGCAGATATTGATTGTACCTATTAAAAACTTCACAATCCCTAGCCATATGTCCATAGTTAGCACATTAAAAGAAATATCCATTAATGAATGTGCATACCTGGATAATTCATTCATAGACAATGGTCCTTGATAGTTGTACCTATCAACAACTTTATAATCCCTGGCCATATGTCCAAATTTCGCACATGAAAACTATAAACCATTAAATAAGCAAACACACCAGGAAGATTTTTCATTCTTATTTGTAGGTAGTGCTATAGGTTTTTATCATCCTTTGTCCTTGAGTTCATTGGCATCAATCTTTAGAGTTACAAATTTCTTCTTTGGTTCAATCATCTTCTCAATCTCATGGTTTGAAGATGTTGAACTTGTACCTTCATCAATTGAAGCCCTACCTATTCTTTTTGTGAATTATTTATTTTTCATCTCCATAACCTGTAAATGGTCCTTTTCTTGGATATTGTTGATCTCATTCAGAATTGCATCAAGTTCCTATTGGTTTTGAGAAAGATATTCTTGAAACTATATTTTCAAGATCTCACTACTTTTTTCTACCTCCTCAACCTATAGCTTGAAGAGAGTGGCATTCTCTACTTCCTTTTTGAGAAAATGTATATGTTCCCTCTACTTCTTATTTTCAATTCCGAACCTACTTATTTCTGATAAAGATTTTTCTAATTCCTCTTGCTTTTGATCAACTATAGATATGCATCTTTGATCAAATTCCTTCCTTTCAATTTCTGCTTCCTGCATATGTTGTTTTAGCTTGTTAATCTCTGCAAAGGTTGTGTTGAGTTCTTGTTGCTTCTGTTTGATTTTTCTCTTGAGGTCTTGTGTCTCTATATTTTTTACTTCTTCCAATTGTACTCGAAGACTGCTAATGATCTTCCATGACTCTTTACTTTTCTTGTTGATTTCTTTTGTTGTTTCCAATTTTGCTTCTAGAAGTCTTTCTCTTTCCTTTTGGCTTTTTAGTTATTTTATCACTTTGATCACTTGATTTTGAGACTCTGTCTTACTCATTTCTCCAGCTTCTTCATCATTAATGAGAAGGATACAAATTTTCAATAACATCTTGACCTGATTTCTTTGTTTAATAAATATTATGAATCTTTTCCCAAAGAGATTTAATTGTTGAACATTGGCCAACTTTTGTTTTCACAGAATTTGGTAAAACATTCAAAGTTACATTCATGGCCTTTGAATTGTACCTTTTATCTTTCCCAATATATTAATCTCTAGAAACAATTGTTTCCCATACTCCATGTGCCTGCAAATGTACTTCCATCCTCAATTCCCATATCTAGCAATTATCTACATCAAAATCAGGGGTTGGTACACAATACTCACTTTCTTCATATTTTGGTGTACCTCTACCTTCCATTGAAATTCTTGTAACCTTATTTTTTGACTTTCCCATCAATATGCTCTGAAATCTTCCTTCCAATAGTTAAAATATTGCTAAAGGAAGCAAGCTTTGATTCCAATAGTTGGAAATATTGAGAGGGGGTGAATCAATATTTCTTAGCAATTAACATTATTAATCCTTTTTAGATAATTATTTGATCTTAAATTATTATTATTGTTATTCTTCTGATGATCATAAACAATAATCAATAGTATAAAACACCATATAATAGTGCAGAAAGATAAAATAGAGGACATAAATATTTTTAGGTGGAAAACCATCTCTGGGTTAAAAACCACCTAACACTTCTTAATAATTATCTTCTCCCTCTTAAAAAAATTGATTATATCAAGATTTTTACTACAACTAAGGGATGGGTCAACCCCCTAATTCACAAGCTACAACCTGTAGGATGCTAATCCTAATATATTGTTGTGACCAGAAGGATGCACCAATGCCCTGTAGATCATGCGACAACCTGATGAGTGCCCCAACACTTTGTTTTCTAGATGCTATCAGAAAGGATGCTTCGTTGCCTTGTTAGTTTATCAGTCACAACTAAATGGATGCCACGATGTTTTGTGAAAGCCACAATGTTCCCTAGCACCACCCTTCCACCTTGAAGTGTTCGTAGGCCACAACTTGAAGGTGACTCCAATCACCTTACATGCACCGCCCCACCACTCTAATAAGCGAGAAGACCACATTTCACAATTTTTAGACTAGATCTCCCTCTTCTCTCAATCGATACAAGAATGCTACAAAGAAGATACTCCTATTATGTATACCCTATCAAGTCCTCAAATCCACTGACCACTGTACAATATTGATCATTGCATAATGCTTCTCAAATTGATCACTGCACTACACTGTACATCAAACCTTGACTATCAATGATGTCAAATCAACTGAAAACTACACAAGCTAACCATTTCTGATCACTGTATAGCTTGTGACCACTAACCACTACACATCACTGCATGTGACTACTCACATAGGCCACTGTACATCACTACTAAACCACTGCACTACACATGAATATATGAACATTCATGATCTCACAAAACTAGCTACCAATATCACTGTCCCAAACTCCCTTTACTACTGCATGTGAAGAGTGATGATCACTCAAACCAAGGTGCCCCATGTCATCACTATGACCTTCTTGCAAATATCTCAAACTTGGCCCAAGGAGGGCTATCAACATATCTCTTTTCTCTTCTATTTTTTATCACAAAATAAATACTGATATTCATATCCCATGCCAAGAAGTTGTACAACAAGGTTATTAACACTTGTCAAGAGTCATATCTATTTGTCAAGACAATTCAATATAGGTATATGAGTCTTAGATGAAAATAGGCTCATTGTAGTCTATAGGTCAGGTCTAATAGGTCAATCTTGAATTTTATATGTCTTACATTAATCAGTTCAAATCACTGACTAAGTGTCTCATTAAATGGGGTCATAATCTTGTTGTGAAGATATAAGGTACAAAATCATATCATCAAGTATTTCTGTGAAAACTTAAGTCATGGATAAGAATATCACAGTAAGATAAATGTGTCAAATAAGGTCATTAACATTTCGATATCGTCAAAAGTTGTATCACTTAGTTAGATGTTAATTCATTCTCAAATATGTCAAGTGAACATATACATGAAGACTATTATCTTAACTTTCAATACATTATAGTGAATGCCATTTTGTTAAGAAAGGCATAGTTCCATTGCTCGACTCCTTATATAACAAGTTTCCAGCAATTGTTGTTACTATTCATCTATGTCATATGCATTCAACTTCATTCAACTATCCTTGTCATATCTAGTACAGTTATGTCAAGTGATTTCACTGTTTTAAAGTAATAGCCAAGTAAATCAAGGTCAGTCAATAATGTTACGATAATTAACTTATTAAGTTAAAATCAAATCAAATCATGTTGTTGTTTTAAGGTCATGTTATTGTTTCATTATTACACTAAATCAGTCACCATATGTGAGATAAGGGTGTCCTAAGTTCAACAAGGTCAATGATTGGCTTAGTGAATTTGATACAGATACTCAAATGATGAGCCCCTTAATACCACTGTATTCTGGTGAGAAACAATGTCATATATTGAGAAGGGAACTAGTGTCTTCACACATGTTACCTATCAGGTCTATATATCAATATGTCAAATTATAGTTTCACTATCTATATAGTTGCTAGGAGTCTTCATAAAACAAGACTACAATCCAATAGTCAAACCTTGTCATACCTCATGATTGAAAAATTAATATAATATGTATAGGATCGAGACGTAGTGCTATTAAGAAGCCCTTAAAGGAAACCACAAGAAAAAAATCAATCTCTATTAAATCTTGGAGGCTAAGGTCTCCTTATGCTATCCTAGAATTAAATTTTATAACAATTTTTCAAGCAACAAGGCCAAAAAAAAAAGAAGAAAAATCAAATCAACCCTAGCGTAATCAAGAGGCTGAAAGTCTTAATATATAGTGGTTGTAACTAGGACTTACAAAAATTCAGAAGAATCTCCCCATACAAATCAAAATAAACAAATAAAATTTTCCCCTACTAATCCTATTGAGGAGGTTGAGCTATTGTTGTGAAAGCTTTCAATAAATCAACCAAAGGGACTAAAACAATACTAAAGCCAAACAAAGTCCACTTGTTGACTTACCTCAAGTGATCACACAATGATTTGAAAGAAAATAAGTATTAGATATCCTTCATTGTTCCTTTCCTCAATGAGCCAAAGGTTTCAAAGAATCTTTGACAGGTAGCTCGAAGGTATTTGAGAATTTTATGCATTAGAGATTTAGATTAGGTTTCTTTTTATAGAGTTTAGTTATGATAGTTAAGGGATTTTTAGGTGAACGTTGGAGATAGAGATGGGCTCCATAGGAACTTTAGGGCATAAAAATTGTAAATAAAATATGGCTTGTAACTTAATAAGAGAGACGTTGTCATTAAAATCATTAGACTGGACTTGTTAATCAAGGATGGGATACTCCTTGTCACTAAAGGTAGTTTGATGCCATTTATTAATATAAATGTTCTTTTCAAACCTTAAGTTATATTTTTAATAAATTTAATTTGATTTAGTAATTGTGAATGAATAACATGTTTATAAAACTCTGTGTAATTGTACACTAAACCTGTTTGGTGTGTTTTGTAGTTGACATATGAGTGCATTAAGTCATTGATTAATTAATTGTCTTTGGGTTTTAAATTTTTGTAACTTATATGAGGCAATATCATAGTAATAAACAATGTCATATGTTGACAACCTTAGGAGGATGTGTCATGTCATTACACCTTCGGGTTGTAGCCCAAAATCTGGTGTCACTAAGAAGTGTTCATTACCCATTTGACATCAATGGATGGTGTTTTTGGTCGCAGTCAAACCCAGTTAACTTGATGGGTTGACATCAATGACAACACCATCCAACAATTAAATCCTAATATTAATATTATAAACCCTAAGTTTAATATATTAAACCCTAATTTTAATATATTAAAACCTCGGATTATAAACCATAATATTAATATTACAAATCATATTATTATAAACCCTAAGTTTAATAAATTAAACCCTAAGTATGATATATTAAATGGTAATATTAATCTTATAAACCACAAGATTAATATATTAATATTTGAAAACGCTAACATTATTAAAGGAAATATTATATAGTTTAAGATTATAATTATAAACCCTAAGAGTAATATATTAAATCCTAATTTTAATATATTAAAACCAAAGATTATAAAACCTAATATTAATATATTAAACCATAACATTAATCTTTATTTTTGTAAGCAAGTAGAAAACATTATAATACAAGAAATACTTTACATAGAGTACAATATAAGAATAACTATAAATGTGAGTTTTAATATGAGGAGAAGTCTACATAGTGCTAAGTATGGATTGAAATGAGCTATAGAGGGACCATCTGTCAGTGAAGGGGAAACAAGATGGTTATTCAGTATCAACAAAATATAGTTGGAAAGCATGGGCCATACAAAAATGAAAACATGGAATACAAAGATGGAAAGAGGCCTTATAAAAATGTTTCCTTCTAGTAGGACTATGCAAACTTAAACAAATCTGTAATATGAAGAAAGATAGAAGAATGTGAAGCTTAATGAGGTACATAGTCATGTTGCTTACTTCACCTTAGAACTACTCAAGGCTTCGTCTTCTATTTTTCTGTTAATTTGGTAGTTCTGTGAAAAATTCCAACCATCGGAAGGATTGTTCTTTTTGAGAGGACAAATTTTAACTATTGAAGCACTCAATTTTGACAAGGAAAAGTTTATTTTTTAATTATAGCCCACATGTGAACATTTGATCAGTTTGGTCCTAAAGAAAGTTTGACACTCTTGGAAGTATATAAATACAAGTGATCTCAAGCTCATTTGTACATGATAATGAAACAATTTTCTAGTCTCTTCTTTGGTTTTGGCTCATACAGGCCTGAGGCAACTCATAGAGATTGGCTTGCACATGTTCGAAATTATAGTGTACAAAACTCGTATGTCTGTTCTAGGGATTTTGGTTTTGAGCCGTAGGCATGCTACAAGAAAATTTTGATTGTAACCGTAGGCATGCATGCCTATGCATGCGATTGAAGCATTTCAATGACACACATGAAACTCTCTCTACGTTGGGAGATAGGGTTTTAATTTTATAGTTGACTTCATATTTCAAGAGTTGATCATAGAGTTTGGCATTGATCGCAGAGTTCTGAATCACAGTGTTGATTATTGCCAATGATGGGTTCATCTCATGATGTTATTTAGTTGGTTTTATTGGATGAGATTATTGTTGAAGATATCGATCATTGTAATCAATCTCTTGTTGAATCATTCAATGCCAATCTAATAAGAAGAATATTTTGAAAGGGTTTTCCCTGTAGTGGTATTTTCCCTTGTCTCCAGCCAATCTTAGTGTCTCTATGCTTGAACGATTTTTTTCCATTGTTACTTTATGTTCTATTGCATTGGTGATGATATTTTTCTTTTTGTATAGTTGCATATGCTACTGAATAAGGTTGTAAAACTAAATAATGATATGATATCATGGGATGAATTTAATATGTAAGTGAAGTAGTGCAGTGATATAACGAAAATAACAATATAGACTTAAGAAAAATTTAACATCTTCGACCCTATGGGTGACAAATTGGGCAGAAACATCTATGACACTATTTCCTAGAGATCCATCCATATCAATTCCTCAACCTAGGATCTCAGACAGGGGGGAAGAGTTGGCCCAATGTCCTTAATCTATCTGGCTCTCTGTAGATCAAAAACATATCATCGTGCTCGTACCTGGTACCAACTTAAACAACTTGTTGAAGAGTTCAATCATAATGTCTCAAAAGAGGTAGTCTCATGTTCATGCGGGACGTCAAATAAAATATTATATTAGAACAAATAGATATCACAAAAATGATACCATATTCATCTTCCCTCTCATAGAGGTGGAAACAATAAGCCTAATATTCTTTCGTACATGAACACTATCTCAATATATGAAGACATTTCAGCCCCATTTATATATGGGATTCTCTTCCAATTGGATCACACTTAGTATTATCTAAATGTATCCATGTCATATATAGAACTTGCACAAACATATCTACAAAGAGCTTCTTCATCCTTCCTCACAACAATCCATGCCAACAACATCATACTCAACCTCGGTCGTGCTTAAAGCTACAAACCTATCATCAAAAAATATCATGGAAGATGTCTTACTAATGCAACACCTATATGATCCCAAATAGCATTAGTAAATCCATCTCATCACACATGAATATCTCATACAAAAAAAATGATTGTCCCATGCAAATATCTTAACAGTTGATCAACAACAACTCAATTTGTATGAAGTATCTCAATCTTCCTTCTTCACTTAGAATCGTCTAGCCAATGGGTCTACACTCAAAGAAATTCACTTGTGTCAAGTTCATTGCCTCCAGTTAGTAGGATATAGATAGGAAACAAGTGTTTGATCTCAGGTCTCTAGTTTGGTTGCAAGGTCGATGCAGGTAGGAAGTGTCAAGAAGGATCAGGAGAAGGGGTCAATGTTCTATTGTAATGGAGAAAGAATGCTAGTGCAAGCTAAATCCACTTTCATGGGGGAAAGAAATCTCTTATGGCCTCTCTTCAATCGATATCTCTATTTGAGGTACTAAAACACAAACATGAGAGAAAACGTCTATCACAACCCTAGGAGGAAGGGGGGAGAATGATTGACCTCAACCGAACCTGCTATTGATTACTTATATTAGCCAACTTACCTTCAAACACCAACTAGATTATATAAGTTTCATTGGAGTCTAATATATAGTGATTGAAAAGTTTAGATATAGAGATTGAGGAAGTCAAGGTTGGTTATTTAAACCAAGGGTAGTTGAAGGAGAGAAGAAATATAGAGAACATATAGGTATATAGATGAATGGCTAGGGCTTCTGATTGATAGTTAGTTATGGGATGAGCCTCTTAATACTATTGAGCTAGGCATAAAAGCAAGTTGGAGATTGAGCTAAAAGGAAAGTTTAAAGAAAGTTAGATGGAACTAGATGGATGTATTGATGTTGTTTGGGATCATCTAGGTTTTTCCTTAGTATGAGATATGTCATGATATTTTTGGATGATAAGTTAGTATATTTAAGCATGACTGATGTTGAGTACGATGTTTCTAGCATGACTAGTTGTGAGGTACGTTGAAGAAGTTATTTGGAGAGTTGTTTAAGTAGGTTCTGGATATGAAACAGATACATTCAAATAATATTGAGTGGGGTTTGATTCGCAGGGACTCTCATATATAAATGGTATTGATATATATTCATAGATTGATACAATGTTGTTGTACAAAAGAAGGTTAGGCTTGTGGTTTCCACCTCCATGAGAGAGAGGATGAACAAGGTATATATATATATATATATATATCTATATATATATATATATATATATATATATATATAATATATATATATATTAAATATATTTGTTCTAATATAATATTTGATTTAATGTACTTCATGAATAAGAGATTGCTTCCATCATGACATTACAATTGAACTCTTTAGTGATTTATTTAAGTCGGTACCATATTTTAGCATGGTGATATGTTTTTGGTCTACAAAGAGCACAATTGTTCAAGGACACTGAATCGACTATCCTCCCTCTCTGAGCTCCTAGGGTGAGAAATTGGGATAGAGGGCTTCTGGGGTTGAGGGATCTATGGACAATAGGGTCATGCATGTTTCTCCCCTATCTATCACACATATGGTCCGAGTTATAAGGGATTGAAAATAGTTGGCTTATTGTTTTTGGTTCTTTGATATGATGCGAGATAGTTCATGCATATGTTTTGGGATATGGACTGATTGAGCTCGCTGTGATAAGAAATTAGGGTTTTGTATTGATAACTAAATATTTTCCTTGATGAAAATGATATGTAGTCATAATGACTTTCAGTGACTAATTTGTATTCAATATGGATTATGTATTGACATCTTTGGATTGGGTCCATTGTTATTCTACAAGAAGTTCTGATGTGAGAAAATAGTGTTTCTATTATTCTAAGTCCCAATGACATCAAAGAAGGCTTAAGAGTGTTGTTGTAAGCCTCTCAATTTCATGGAAGAAGGAATATCGCTAGAATTGTGCCTGTAGGACACAATAAATGAAGCCTTATGCATGAAACCAAGAGCACACATGGAGTATGAGAGTCCTATAGATATGGAGAAAACAATAGAAAGTCCTATGAAAAGGGAAAGTTTGAGCGTTTGACTTATTATAAAGAATGTGAATGTGTTGACTAATTTTTATAGGTGACCAAAATATGCATATCAATATGTTATTTCGATTTGATCACTGAATTTAGTGCAGTTGCAAGGGTTTGATAATCTTTGGCTTATTGGTTTTGGTGTTTTGACATAATGCTTGATATTTCATAGATATATTTTATGATATGGACTTGTTGAACTCACTATGATTACAAATTAGGGTTTTGACTTGATAACTCATGATTTTCCCTTATGATAATGCTATGTGGGCATAGTGCCTTTCAATGAGTAATTGGTATTCAATATTGATTTTGTATTAACATCATTGGATTGGGAACATTTGTTGTAGTATAAATAGTTGTGATTTTGTATAGAATAATCTCATAATGAATGTGTGGAACTTTTATGACTTGTCTGTGATGTATGCATTCATATTTAATGGTAGAAATGTTTCATGCTATGGTCATAAGGATGATTTGATAAAGTTTGATTGGATAATGCTTGGTAAATAAAGGTTATTGTAACTTGGTATTTGGATGAGAGCTCGACTTACCACTGGTCCAAAGAGTTTAGTACAATGTTATTGGTAGTGAATTTTATGACATTGATATTGACTTTGATTTAGAAACTAAGGCTCAATAAGCTCGCTTAGTTTATTTGATTGCACATCATTGATTTGTGTGATGTTGGTTATACTGGTTTGGTCAAGGAGATGTTTGTAGCTATCATTATATGGTTTGAATCAAGATTCCTGAGCCTAGTATATCCACATTTTTAGTTACCTCATGAAGCCTGGAAGACGTGTCAAACCAAATCTCTACTTCAAAAGTGATCCAAGATATGACTTTGATTTTAATTTTATACACTTATGGTCTATTCTTGACACGCAATAAGCCTATGATAATCGAGGTAAGAGGGGGTTGGCCTATGAAATTGGAAATGATGAATCATTGCGTGATGAATTCCTTTCTAATTTTGGAAATGAAAAACCATATTGTGAAGCTATTACAGAGTTTTTGGAAAGTAGAAATGCAGATCCTTGGACACTTTGATTGAATTTAAAAAAATTATGAATACATATTGTTGAACTTGACTTGGCAATCGATATTTGATTGAATAATTGATGTTCTTAATGACAATCATCCTTATATATATGCTTCTCACGAAAAAACCTCAATGAATTCATGACTGATCTATGTCATACACATTGAGTTGCCATCGAGCACCCTTAGAGATATTTGCATGGGACGATCGATTTTTTGGTCTTAGATATTCTCCCTATGATAAGTAACTGGATGGATGTAATGATGTTGTTTGGGTTTTTTTGGATGTTTCCTTAGTATGAAATCTGGCATGATATTTTCTTATGAGAAGTCTCTAGCTTTAATCATGACCTAGGTTTAATACATGTTTAAGGGCATGACTAGTTGTGAGGCAGGTTGAAGAAGCTCTTTGGATGGTTGTTTGATTAGGTTCTAGATATGACACAGATACATTGCACTAATATTGAGTGGGATCTAATTGGTAGAGAATCGTGTATATAGATGGGACTAAGATGTCTTCATATATTGAGACAATGACGCTATATAAAGTAAGCTTAGGCTTGTGGTTTCCACCTCCATGAGAGAGAGGATGAATAAGGTATCCTTTTTGTTAAATACATTTCCTCTAATATAATATTTTATTTGATGTCCTACGTGAATAGGAGGCTGTTACTATTGAGACATTATGATTGAACTCTTTAGTGAGTTATTTAAGCTAGTACTAGATATGGACATGATTATACATTTCTGATCCACGAAAAGTAGGACTAATCAAGGAAACTAAGTCAGATCTGCCCCCCTGTCTAAGCTCCTTGGGTGAGGAATTAAGATGGATGGCTCCTATGGTTAAGGAATCTCTTGACAATAGGGTCATAGATGTTGCTCCCTTATATGTCACTCATAGGGTTGGAGATGTTAGCTCCCATATCTTGGCTTATGCAGAATATACCCTAGTTGGCATCATACTTAGAAGTTGGCTCAATGTTGGGAATACCACTCCTCGGCTAGCCAACACGTTGAGAGAGTGCTTGGTGATGCATGACCCAAGTTGATTATGATGTAGGTGTTCTACCACATGACTCTTGAGGGTAGTTATTGGGAAGATCATTGGGTAATAGGATGGGTTGATATGTGTTGCCCTATGTAATGACTCCTATTGCTTGAGATAGGGTGGAAGGTGTTTGCTCCCTTATGAGATGACCTGGGTTGATAGTTTCCAATAGGACCTTCCCCACACCCATAGACATGAGATGAGAGTTCCCAATAAGACCTTCCTCATTGTCATTTTGGTTTGAGATGTGCTCCCTAATGTGGTTTTAGCTTGATATGTGCTCCCTAATGACAAGTGGTCCAATGTTTCCTCGGTGGTAGCATTAGGCACCCCGCTTGTAGTAATTCTCAGTGGTAGCATTGGCTTTTGTATGAATAGAGGGTGGTAGCTTAGGCTCCCTTCCAATATCAAATTCTTATTTTTTTTATATTTAAGAATGTTAAACATATAAATACAGAAAATAAAGAGATAACTAGAGAAGAGAAAATATGAATAGTGATGCCATTTGAGGACATGATACTTGCGGTGATTATGTGATGTAGTTGGAATTTCTCCCTACCTAAAAGGGATTATTAATTTGGGAGTGTAGTGACAAATTTCAATCATGGGGCAAGACTTCTCTTTTCAAGAGGAAAAATTTTGACTATTGAAACGCTCAATTTGAGGAATGAAAAACGTATTTTTGAATTAATTCCCACATGTGCATATTTGATTAGGTCTTCCCTAAAGAAAATTTGACACTCTTGGAGGTATATAAATACAAGTGACTTGAACCTCATTTGGACATTATAATGAAGCATTCTTCTATTCTCTTATTTGTTTTTATCTCACGTAGGTATGAGGCAGTCCATAGAGATAGGCTCACACAGGTCTGGAATTGCAGGTTATGGAGCTCGCATGTGTATTCTAGAGTTTTTGGTTCTCATTCGCATCCATGCTACATGGAAATTTTCGTTGTAACCACACACATGCTACAGGGAAATTTTGGTTGTAACCACGTACATGTAGCACTATGCATGTGGATCAAGGGTTTCATTCACACAGATGACACTCTCTCCTTGTGGTTGAGACCTAGGGTTTGAATTTTTCACTTGGCTACAATTGTCGTGAGTTGACCGCATCTCATGATGTTGTTTAATTGTTTTGCTGGATATGATTATTGTTGAAGATATGGACCATTATACTCTATCTCTTGCTGAAAAATTTAATGAAAATCTAATACGAAGAAGAATTTTAAATGGTTTTCCCTCTAGTGGGTTTTTCCATGGTTTTTGACTAATTCTAGTGTCTCTATGCGTGAATTATTTTCTTCTATTGTTCCTCTATGTTCTATAGCATTGATGATGATGTTTTTCTTTTTATATAGTTGCATATGCTCCTGAATACTGTTGTAAAATTGAATGACTATACGATGTTATGAGGTGAATTTAATATGTAACTGAAGAAATGCATTTATCTAAAGCAAAGAACAATATAGCCACAATTTTATCCTTTCTATCCTACTCCAACATTTCCAAGTATTCCTTCTTCTCCTTCTTCTTCAATGATAAGGTAGTTGTAGGAACTTGCACCTTGCTAAGATGATTCACCTTTGCAGGTCCAAGCTACACTCATAGGAGTCTTCATCTGATTCATTACCTTCATTTCACACTTCTCGTTGGAAGAGGAGCATTCGACTGCAACACCTTTTTCCTTCAATTCTATCACTATATAATTGGGGAGAGGACAGGAGCCGGGCTAGTGAGAGGAATTCAATTCAACAAAAATTTCCCTAGTGATGGTGATTGCTAGCTCCAGGGGAAGATGAGGGGAATCAATGGTTATAGACGTGGAGAGATTGCACAACACTAGATGGTTGTTGTTGAATTTGATTCCAACCTCTACTATTCTTCATTCTACTCTACGTTAGTCTTCTTCCAAGGTCCAAAGGTGACGTGTCAATAAATTCCAAACAATCGAATGACCATTGTTTAGATGCCTTGACTCCTCAACCTCCATTAAAGACACCAAGATATGGATGTGGGCTTGTATATCTAAGTTTAACATTTATAGAGCTTCATCATACCACAGAGAGTGAGGTGGAATCCCTTGTCCTTGGCCTCCCCATCTGAATTTTCCATGTTCTCTAACCATATTTTTCTTCCCACAATCATTGAGGCTAGAATGTTAGCTTCCGAAAAATGATAGGAAGAACAATATTTCATTTTTCAAAACCTACCTTCTACATGATGGAATGAAGGAGAAGACAAAGGGATTGAGGGATAAATCTAAACTTAATGATGAGAGCCAACGTAAGTTCCATTTTAAAGTGGGTTCAGAGGGAATGCTACAGACAACTTCAATTAACTAAGATATAGTTTGTTGGAATGAATTCTGCAGTGCATGATTGCCACCCATGCATCCTACTCATTGCTGACATGAATGTTTTCCTACAGATCTTGAAAGTGGATAATATTCAAAGGATTACTGATATTGAGGAGAACCCTAACATTATTATTATACACTTTAATATTAATATCAAACTACAAGTTTAATATATTAAATCCTAAGATTATAAACACTTATATTAATATATTAAACACTAAGATTAAATTTTAAATCCGAAAATTATAAACCTTAAGTTTAATATTATAAAATGTAAGATCAATACTATAAACCATAAAATGAATATTAAACCCTAAAATGAATATTATAAATCATAGGATTATAAACCTGAAGATTAATATTATAAGTGGTGAGATTAATACTATAAGCCTTAGAGTTAATATATTAAAAACTAAGTTTATAAGCCATAAAATTAATATATTGAATTTTAAATTTAATATATTAAACCCTAATACTATAAACTCTAAAATTAAGTTATTACATTTTATTATTAATAATGATATTAATGTTGATAATAACATAATTATATTATAATATAGTATAACATTATTAACACTTTAGTTTTCAATGAAGTAGTTGTAAACTCACGTAAACATGGGTATTTTCTTAGTTATGTTAGTTATGTTTAGACGACAATCTATATTAAACTTGATTGCTGTATAATAGAAATCTTCTATATATTTGAATACTCTTACAGACTACATCATAATGCCATAATGAAAAAATAGTATGTAATTTAGCTACACAATTATTTGGATCAAGGTGAATAAAAACCTCGATTCTCTTGACCATAAACCAAAATAAATTTTCAATTATGATATATTTACCAATTATAAAGTAAAATATCTTACAGTGCTTTACACATATCATTGTAAACAAATAATAAACATATCTTATATTTAATTATTAACATATATAATTTCAAACAAGAATTAATCAAATAATCAGGGTTATTAAATCAAATTTGTAGAGATCGCTCTCCAGGTAATAATCATTGGAAATTATATCGCCATCTAGCAAAGACGATCTGGAATAACATCAAAATCCCCATGCGTCTCCGAGTGAGAAAATGGAAGGTATAAAGATCCACCTGTTTAATCTTCAAGCATCTTAGAATTAAAAGACATAGACGATGGTGAATACAACCTATTGTCCTCGCAAGTCGTTTAAAAGGCGGAACATGAAAAGGGGGTGTGAAATCACAACCCCAGGGGCTCTATAAGTGAAATTCTGGTAGCCCACATCTAGAGGTTGAAATAATAGGCGTACGCCTATTAGGATAATAACACTTGCACATTTTTTTTAATGACATTAACGCAAGATAATGTCAAAATGATCCTACCATTCTAGTTTCAATGAAAATGAATTGAAGGTTAGTTAATTGCATAATGAAATTGTTTACCTACTTTCTTTTCTCAAATTTCAAGTTATTTCAAAAATATGCCATAACCGTTTATTCAAATAAAATTCGAAACAACCCAGATATGGATAATTTCGTATGCAACTGTCGCTCGTTCAATCTGTTAGTAAATATCAACCTCAAAACTAAGGCACGTGTATTTTAGAGATAACTAGGTCAATTATTTAACTTTTCTCCTCACTTCCGGATTCCTGATTCCTGATTCCTGAAATATACCCTAATCTCGTTTCACTCAATTTCATAGGTTATATTTCTGCTTAATTTGATGCCACTCTCAGATTATCGATGCTACAGTAATTTTCATCCGAAGTCTAATCAATAGGTTCTAAAGTAGCAATGTGTCGTCTTCATCAATTGCATTATTACGGCTTTCCCTTAGCCTTAGCAGTTCGGAGTTTCTACCTTGTCTTTCCTTGGTCATTCTCAACACCTTTTCCATTATCGTAACCATGAAGCAACATTCAGAGAAAATTTCCCATGAGTTTATATATTTTTATTTTAACTTAAAAAATTCTATTTTTGTGGTTCTCAGGCATATATAATCTTGTTCAATACTGTTAAGATCAATCCTCCCCACCTAATCATTGAACTACAACTTTAAAACTATTCCATACATATATTACCAAAAATTTCAAACAAAACTAAAAGTGAAGTCTACGCTGTTTGTGTGAGATTGGTTTGAACACCCTTATTGTGCGATTGATTTCATTCTTAATGAGTGATAAAATCACTTTTCCTGAGGATATTCCTATTTTCGCTGAATGTAATGTGATAATCTCCAGCATATTCGTAAACAATTCTATGAAAATTAAGTAGATGGATTTCGACAGAACTTGACCAAGTTCTATGTTCCCTCATCTGTAAATATCTCGGATTACTTTGATGATGACTTCTAATAGAATTTAAGGTCATATGAAAACCACATTGAAACTGAATATATTTCATTTTCTCCCACCTTTCTATCTTTAATTTCATAAAACTGTTGAGTGGAATATTTGAGGATGAATGATTATGCACCACCAGATTCTTGAAATTGGTTTCCAGGAAGTTGCAATATGGTAAGCTAAAGGTCCAATGGTATTACACTCGGTGTAACAAGGCCTCATCTTCTTTGAAATTTTCCGTGATAAGTAACTTCAGATTTCTTTATACTTTTTCATCAACGCTATCCCGTATTGAGATTTTTATTGCCTTTGTTATCTCTACTTTATTTATTGTACACTTAACCAGCTGTTTACAACTTTTGCTTAGTTGCTTCACATTTTTCCATTTTAAATATTAATTTATTACTTAATACAACCATCTAATTTCTTATTAATTATTATCATTTTTTTTATGAGATGAGATTACACTCATAGACATATTGAAAAATATAAGAGGAGGTTTCATGTCACTACCCCTTGGGGTTTTAGTTTACAAATTGGTGTCACTAACTTTAATTGTGAATATATCTCAAACAAGGAGGCCTCTAGGGGTGTCCCACATATCAATAGAAATATATTTTTGAGAAGAATATAATTTGACATGGATGTGTGACCCAATGATTTGACTTACAAAAAAACCTCGACAAAATGAGGGTGCACTGAACCCAAACCCTAGGACTTGGGGTTTTTAACCACCCAATAGCATAACTGCCATCTTGATGTAATATGATAATTACAAAGAAGCGTTCATTAACCATTTGACATCAATGACTAGTGTTTTTGGCCAAAGTCTAACCTAGTCAACTCTATAGGTTGACATCAATGACAACACCATCCAACAATATCCCCCTTTGTCATTGATGGAAACACACCTATTCCTCCTATGAGTACAACTCCCCCTACCTTCACATTTCACCTCCTTATCAAGATTTCAATCTCCTTCTGAGGTTGTTCTCTCCCCCTTTGACAATAATGGTAAAGGGTTACTTCTCATGAGAATTTGATTGCTTCATGTGGACCTACTATATGGCTATGTTCCCCATAATGAGAAGCCTCTTGTAACAGCCTATCAATGACGATTCCTCTTGACATGTGCCCTAAAGAGAAGCTTTCCTTTGTGAACCTGTAATCGTTCAATTGTTTTTCTCCCCCAGAACCTGTTATGAAACTCCCATATTGCTTAAACTATCTGTCTATCAATTGCAAGCTTGTCCCATATATTGGTGCATCGACTCCCCCTCTTCGAAAATTCAAGGAGTATATCAGCGATATTATTCAAAATAGTGTGTCATATAACAAACCATCTTGACTTGAGTCATTAACCGAATAAACTCTTTGTTGGGTTGTGTTATATTCTTTCCACGACTAGCCCACGTAGTTAACCGTGGTTTAGAGGGGGTGAGGTCACAAGGGGTTTGAGGGGAACCCATAACCCTACTTTATGCGGTTGGGGGCAGTGCCCCGAATTTTTTTTGTTTTGGACCCTATGTTAGGGTTGGCATGATTTTCGCACATGGTTTTGGACGCGATGGTTTTCGGTCCATGGTTTTAGACACGATGGTTTTTTGGTCTGTGGTATTCGATGCTTCGACATGTATAAATATATATTGTAGCATTGAAAGGAACATAATGAAAAATCAAACTAGTAGTCCCAGTTTTTGGATCCATGGGAAAATCTCTATGTATATGTGTTTTATGGTTTTTCGGTCCATGGTATTGGATGCCTCGGCATGTATAAATATCTATTGTAGCATTGAAAGGAACATAATGAAAAATCAAGCTAGTAGTCCTAGTTTTAGGATCTAAGGGAAAATCTTTGTGTATATGTGTTTTATGTGTTATGCTCTCACATTATTTATTTTCTATGTTTTGGAATTTGTATGTAGGTAATTTCTGTACAGGGTTAAAACCTTCATTAGTATCAAAGTTGTTTTGGATTTAAGGGGACACCTTTGTCGCTAAGGGGTTTCACTTGGGTCTATGGTAGACCTTGTTGAGTGGGAGATATGCGAGATCGATTCTGGTGATGAAAGAAGATGACGAGCAGTGGAAAGATAAAGATCAAGAAATTTAATGGTCAGAGTTTTGAGTTGTGGAAACTCAAGATGGAGGATCTGTTGGTGGATAAAGATCAGTGGATAACAGTAGATCTGGGTACTAAACCAACGAGAGTGTTCGATGAAGAATGGAACAAGTTGGATCAGAAGGCAAAGAGCACAATATGATTGTGTGTCTCAGATTTAGTATTGCTGAATGTATCAGGGGAAGCTACGGCGAAGGCTTTGTGGGACAAGTTAGGGACTTTGTACCATTCTAAGTCTCTGGTGAATAAAGTGTTCCTGCGGAAAAAGCTGTATAACCCGAGGATGAAAGATGGAGACTCAGTGACAAAGCATCTGAACACATTTAATACTGTGGTAAGTCAATTGGCATTTGTTGATATTAAAATTTTAGATGAAGATAAGTGCATCGGTTTGTTGTGTTCTCTAACAGATTCATGGGATAGCCTAGTTATTGCAATAGGTAGTAATGCAACTGCCTTGTACTTTGATGAAATAGTCTCAGCCTTGCTGATGGAGGAGATGATACAAAAAAATATGGAGAACAAGAATGGTGATGCCTTGTCTATATGAGGACGGTCCCAGAATAGAAACAAACATAAGTCATCGAGTGGGAGATCTAAATCTAGAGGGAGATCTAAATCTCTAAGAAAACTTGTAAAGGTGGTATGCTGGAAATGCGGAAAGGAAGGGCACTACAAAAGGAACTGTAAATCTAAAGCTCATGATAAAGGAAAGGGATCTGATGATGCTCCTTCTATAGAGGTGAAAACCACCTCAGAGGAAGGTGGGGATGTGTACTTCGCTTCATCAAGTACATGTGTAGATCATGAGGCATGGTTGATTGACTCAGGTGCATCCTTTCACTTCACTGCCCATAGAGAGTGGTTCTATGAGGATAAGAAATAGCATGGTGGTGACCTCCTCTTAGGGGATGATAGGAAGGCAAGAATCATTGATTGCAGAAAAGTAAAGTTGAATTTGCAAGGTGGAAGGGTTAGAACACTTTTGGGTGTTCTGCATACTCCTGTATTGGCCAAAAATCTAATTTCTGTAACCAAGTTGGATGATGCAGGTGTAAAAACAGTGTTCGAGAAAGATACTTGCAACATGGTTCGGGGAGCACTGGTATTGATGCGGGGAGTTCAGATTGGAACTCTGTACAAGCTGCAAGGTAGCACTGTTATTAATCGACGCAACAATTTTGCGGTTCTTGAAAGTGGAGCAGAAAATCTAGTGATCTTGGGAGAGAAGATCGTGTTGTGGCATCAAAGGTTTGGACATATTAGAGAGAAGGGCCTTTGAATACTTCATGGTAAAGGTATGGTAGAAGGTATGAGTAATAGCTATCTAGATTTTGATATCTGTAAAAATTGTGTATATGGGAAGCAGAATTGGGTGAGTTTCCCTTCTAGTAGTAAGAGGGCGAAACAGATATTAGAACTTGTGCACAGTGATGTGTTTGGACCCATGAAGGTTCTATCACTGGGTAAGTCAGTGTACTATGTATCATTTATAGATGACTTCTCAAGGAATACATGGATATATTTCCTTAAGAAGAAATCTGAACCTTTTGACATGTTTAAATAATTTAAAGCTCTCGCGGAAAATTAGACAGAGAAGAAGATAACGTTCCTAATGACAGATAATGGTGGAGAGTTTTGTAGCAAGGAATTTGAAGAATTCTGCAAGAAGTGTGGTACAACATGGTAGAAGACTACTCCATATACACCTCAGTATAATGGAGTTGCAAAGAGAATGGACAAGATGTTGATGGAAAGGGTAAGAAGCATGCTCAGTGCTGTCGGGTTAGGACAAGAATTGTAAGTAGAGGTGGTGGATATTGCATGTTACCTAGTCGATAGATCACTTTCATCAGCTTTGGAGGATAAGACTCCTCAAGAGGTATGGACTGGTAAGAAACACTCTCTTTCACATCTGAGGATATTTGGATGTGATGTATATGTACATGTTCCAAAGGAGAAATGAACCAAGTTGGATAGAAAATTTTAAAAGTGCATCTTTATTAGGTATAAGGATGGTTTAAAGGGTTATAAGCTTTGGAACTAGTAACAAAGAAGGTTGTGTACAACCGAGATGTGGTGTTCAGAGAGGTAAAAGATGTTATTAAACAGGAAGTACAACCAAAGGAACCTAAGAAGATAAAGTTTGAGCTTAAGGAGGAAGAATCAGACTGTACATTAGAGGAGGAATCAGAAGATGAAGAACCATAAACTCTAGGTGTGAGAAGATCAGTTCGAGAAAGAGGGCAATGAGAAAGGTATAGTCCATTTGATTTCTGTTCAATTTTTTCTTTATCTATTACTAACGATGATCCCAGAACTGTGAAGGAAGTAGTAGATTCAGAGGATGGTAAACTATAGAAAGAGGCCATGGTTGATGAAATGACATCTTTGCACAAAAATGAGGCTTGGGATCTAGTGGAGTTGCCGACTGGAAGGAAACCCATTGGCAACAAATGGGTGTTCAAGAAGAAGACAAATGCATAAGGACAGGTGGAGAAATACAAAGCTTGGTTGGTAGAAAAAGGTTATTCCCACATGCCAGGAATTGATTTTGGTGATATTTTTTCCCCTGTTGCCAAGGTAGCTTCTATTAGATTGCCATTATCTATTACTATTTCTTTTGATTATGAGGTAGAATAGATAGATGTGAAGACAAAATTTCTTCATGGGGATATCAAATAGGGATCTACATGAAGCAACCTGAAGGCTTTGCAATGAAGGGTAAGAAAGAACTGGTATGAAAATTAAAGAAGTCTTTGTATGGGTTAAAATAGTCACCAAGGATGTGGTATCATAAATTGATACATTTATACGGGGACTTGGCTTCAAAAGAAGCAAAGTAGATCACTTTGTGTATTTTAAATTAATTGGTGACCGTGTTATTTATCTTGTCTTGTATGTGGATGATATGTTTCTAGTTGGAAATGAAAAAGAAATTATCCAAGATTTGAAGACCCAATTGTCCTCCAAATTCTACATGAAAGATCTTGGTGTTGCAAACCATATTTTGGGCATGGAAATTAAGAAAGATCAGGCAAAGAGGAAGCATGTCAAGACAATACTGTAGAGGTTTAATATGCAGGATAGTAAATCGGTGAAGGTTATTATTCGTGTAAGTGTAAGGCTATTTGTTAAACATTGTCCCAAGACACAAGAAGAGGAAGAGGATATGTCCCATGTTCCATATGCAAGTGCAGTCAGTAGCCTCATGTATGCAATGGTCTGTACTAGAACAGACATTGCACATGCAGTGGGAGTATTGAGCAGGTTTATGTCAAAACCAAGGAAGGAGCATTGGACAGCAGTGAAGCAGGTTTTCAGATATTTGCATGGCACTAGTGATTATGGTTTCTGCTACAAAAGAAGACTAGGATTGGACATAGTTTTGGATATCCATGGCTTTGTTGATGCAGACTCGGCTGGAGATCTAGATTAGAGAAGATCTACAAGTGGGTATGTGTTTAACCTATTTGCAGGTGTAGTGAGTTGGATGAGTAAGAAGCAATCTATAGTGACACTATCAACTACAGAGGCAGAATACATGGCAGCCACTCATGCAAGCAAGGAAGTAGTTTAGTTGCAAAGATTGTGTTCAAGTACGGGGTTAGTATAGGGAGCTATAAGGATAGACTGTGATAGCCAAAGTGCAATTTTCTTGGCAAAGAACCTCGCATATCATTAAAAGACAAAGCATATTGATGTTCAGTATCGCTTTGCGAGTAATATGATCGGAGACAAAAAGGTGTTGCTGGTAAAGTTTGACACTTTGAAGAATACTGTAGATGCATTGACACAATCTATGAGCTCTAAGAAGTTCTCTTGGTGTAGAGAATCAATGGGTATTGCAGGGCTAGATAAATGACTAAGCTCTCTTGTGGCTCCCTATGGAAAGAAAACAACAAGTGGGAGAATGTTGGGTTGTGTTATATTCTTTCCACGACTAGCCCACGTAGTTAACTGGGGGTTAGAGGGGGGGAGGTCATAGGGGGTTTGAGGGGAACCCATAATCCCACTTCATGGCATCTAGGGCAATGCCCCAAAAAATTTTGGTTTTGGACCTTATGTTAGGATGGGCAGACCGACCTATGGTTTTGTGCATGATTTTTGCACATGTTTTTGGACGCGATGGTTTTCGGTCCATGGTTTTGGGCGCAATGGTTTTTTGGTCCATGGAATTGGACGCTTCAGCATGTATAAATCTGTATTGTAACATTCAAAAGAACATCATGTAAAATCAAGCTGGTAGTCCCGATTTTGGGATCCAGGGGAAAATCTCTATGTATATGTGTTTTATGTGTTATGCTCTCGCATTGTTTATTTTCTGCGTTTTCGAATTTGTATGTAGGTAATTTCTGTACAGGGTTAAAACCTACACTCTTGATTATTTATGACCTATTACAAACCCTTAGAGCATAAATGTTGAGAATTTCGTCTTTTTCTACACTTATTTTTGATCCTTTACATATTGTTCCTGTCGTTGTTCGTCTCATACCTATTTCCTCTTCCAAACCTTCTTATTCTCATCATCAATATTCATGATTTATTCCATTTTGTTATGGCAATGACGAGCTATGTGTCCATGATTATGACATTTGTAACATTCCTTATTAGGATTGTACACACATTCTTGAGCTATCTATCCGTAATTTTGACATTTGAAGTATTCATTGTCATCCATAGAAGATTCTATTTGGTATTTGTCTTGTGATCTTCCAAACATTCCTATAGGGTTTTGTGGATATTGATTTTATCTATTAAAAGCTTCATAATCCCTAGCCATATGTCCATAGTTATAAGATAAAAGAAATATCCATTAAATGAATGTGCATACCTAGATAATTCATTCAGAGGTGGTGGTCTTTTATAGTTGTACCTATCAATGACTTTATAATCCCTAGCCATATGTCCTAAGTTAGCACATGAAAATTATTAACCATTAAATAAATGAACACAGTGGAAGATTTTTCATTCTTCTTTATAGGCATTGTTGTAGTTTGTTATCATCCTTTGTCCTTGAGTACATTGGCATCAATCTTTAGAGTTACAACATTCTTCTTTGCTTCAATCATCTTCTCAATATCGTTTTGCAAAGATACGGAGCTTGTATCTTCAACAATTGGAGCCTTACCTATTATTTTTCTAAATTCATTATTTTTCATGTCCATAACTTGTAAATGGTCATTTTCTTAGATATTGTTGATCTCATTAAGCATTGCATCAAGTTGTTATTTCTTTTGAGAAATATCTTCTTGAAACAATATTTCCAAGATCTCCCTTCTTTTTTCTACCTGCTCAACCCGTAGCTTGAAAAGAGTGGTATTCTCTACTTTTATGCTGAGAATGTGTATGTGTTCCTTATGCTTCTCATTTTCAATTATGAGCCTACTTATTTCTATTGAATATTTTTCTAACTCCTTTCACTTTTGGTCAACTATGGTTATGTATCTTTCATCAAATTCCTTCGTTTCAATTACTACTTCCTACATCTATTGTTTGAGCGTATTAATCTCTACAAAGGTTGTGTTGAGTTCTTGTTTCTTCTGTTGGTCTTTTATATTGAGGTCTTGTGTTCTTGTATTTTTTTACATTTTCAAATTGTACTCGAAGACTGTTAATGATCTTCCCTGATTCTTCATTTTTCTTGGTTATTTCTTTTGTTGCTTCCAATTCTGCTTCCCGAAGTCTTTTCCTTTCCTTTTGGCTTTTGAGTTCTTTTATCACTTTGATCACTTTATTTTGAAACTCTATCTTACTCATTTTTCTAGTTTCTTCATCATAATCATAAGGATCTTAATTTTCAATAACATCTTGACCTGATTTCTTTGTTGAATAAAGATTATGAAGTTTTTCCCAAAGAGCTTTATCTGTTGAACATTGGCCAACTTTTCTTTTCATATAATTTGGAAAAATATTCAAAAATTACACTCATGGCCTTTGAATTGTACCTTTTAGCTTTGTCGATAGATGTCTCTCCAGAAACAAGTGATTCCCATATTCCATGCCCATGCAAATGTACTTCCATCCTCAATTCTCATATCTAGTAATTATCTGCATCAACATCAAGGGTTGGTACAAAATACTCACTTTCTTGATATCTTGTTGTACCTGTACCTTCCATTGAAATTCTTGTAACCTTATTTTTTTATTTTCCCATCTCTATGCTCTAAAAACTGCCTTCCAGTGGCTAAGCTATTACTGAAGGAACCAAGCTTTGATTCCATTTGTTGGAAATATTGAGAGGGGGATGAATCAATATTTCTTAGCAATTAACACTTATAAATATTTTTCAAAGTATTATTTAATATTCAATTATTATTATTGTCCTTATTCAGATTATCATGAACACTAATCAATAATAGACAACACCAAGCAATAAGATAAAATATAGGACACAAATATTTTTATGTGGAAGACCCTCTCTGGGTAAAAAACCATCGAAATATTCTTCACTAATTTTCTTATCCCTCTTAAAATAAATTGATTACATCAATATTTTAGCTACAACTCAGGGAGGTGCAACTCCTAATTTAGGAACTACAACCTGTAGGATGCTAATAGACCCTAATATCATGTTGCAACGACAAGGATGCCCTAACACCCTATAGATGAGGCCACAACCTCATGAGTACCCCAACACTTTGCTTACAAGATACTATCGGAAAGGATGCTTCATTGCCTTGTTAGTTTATCATCCACAACTGAATGGATGCCACAATGCCCTAATCAAGCCACAATATTCCCTAGCACCACCTTGCCACCCTAATGAGTGAAAAGACCACATTTTACAATTTTCACACTAGATCCTCCTTTTCTCTAAATCAATACAAGAATGCTAGTAATAAAATACTGCTATTTTGTATAACTTATGAATTCCTAGTATCCATTGACAACTTTACAATATTGATCACTGCAAGATGCTCGTAAAATTGATCATGCACTAAAATGCACATCAAACCTTGACTAACAACAATGTCAAATCAAATGAAAACTACATAAGCTAACCATTTCTCATCACTATGTAACATGCAACCACTATACACTACACATCACTACATGTCACTACTCAGATAGGCCAATGCACATCACTACTGAACCACTGCACTCCACATGAATATATGAGTGTTCATGATCTCACAAAAATAGCTACCAACATCACTGTCCCAAAATGCCTTTACTAATACATTTGAAGACTAATGATAACTCAAACCAAGGTGCCTCAGGTCATCCCTATGACCTTCTTGCAAATCTCTCAAACTTTGCCCAAGGAGGGTTATCCACATTTGTATTTTCACTTCTATTTTTTATCACAAAATAAATATTCATATTCATATCCCATACCAATAAGTTGTACAACAAGGTTATTAACAATTGTCAAAAGTCATGTCTATTTGTCAAGTCAATTCACTGTAGGTATATACGGCTTGCATCAAAATAGGTTTAGTGTAGTCTATAGGTGAAGTCTAATAGGTCAAGATTGAATGTTATATGTCATAGGTTAATGAGTTCAAATCAATGTTAAGTGTCTCATTAAATGAGGTCATAATATTGTTGTCAAGTTATAAGATACATAATCATATCATCATGTCTTTATGTGAAAAGTTCAGTCATGGAGAATTCTATCACAGTAAAATCAATGTGCCAAATAAGGTCAAGAGCATTTTCATATGATCAAAAGTTGTATCAGTTAGTCGGATATTAAGTCATTTTCAAATCTGTGAAGTGAACATATACGTGAAGACTATTATCTCAACTTTCAATACATTACAGTGAATGCCACTTTTGTAAGCAAGCCATAGTTCCACTGCTCGACAACAAGTTTCCAACAACTATTGTTACTATTCATGTATGTCATATGCAATCAACTTCATTCAACTATTCCTATCATATCAAGCAAATTTATGTCAAGTGATGTTACCAATTTAATCTCATAGTCAAATAAATCAAGGTGTATCAAAAATTCTACCATAGTTAACTTATTAAGTTAAAATCAAGTCAAATCATGTTGTTGTTTAAGGTCATTTTATTGTTTCATTATTACACTAAATCAATCACCATATGTGAAATAAGGGTGTCCTAAGTTCAACAAGGTCAATTATTGGCTTAGTTCATTTGATATACACACCCAAATGATGAACTGCTTACTACCACTATCCTCTGGTGAGAAACAATGTCATATATTTACAAGAGGACTAATGTCATCACACATGTTACTTTCAGGTCTATATATCAATATGTAACATTATAGTTTCACTTTCTATATAGTTGCTAGGATTGTTCATAAAAAAATAGTGCAATCCAATAATCAAACCCTTCCATGCCTCATGACTGCAAAATTAATATAATATGCACAGGACTGAGACCTAGTGGTGTTTAGAAGCCGCTAGAGGAAACCAAATGGAAACCATTAATCTCTATAAAACCTTCGAGACTGAGGTCTCCTTACCTATCCTAGAATTGAATTTTATAACAATGCTTCAAGAAACAACTCCAAAAATAAAAAGGAAGGAAAAATGAGATCATGCCTAACCTAATCGCGAGGCTGGAAGTCCTGACAAGAATCTCCCCATATAAATCAAAATAAATAAATAAAAATATCCCTGAACTAGTCTTAATGAGGAGGTTGAAGTGTTGTTGTGAAAACTTTCAACAAATCAACCAAAAGGCCTAAAACAATATTAAAGCCAAACAAAGTCCACTTGTTGACTTACCTCAGGTTACCATGCAATTCTTTGAAATAAAACAAGTCGTGGAGATCCTTCGTTTTTCCTTGCCTTAGTGAGTCGAAGATTTCAAAGAGTCTTCCATAGGTAGGTCGAAAGTATTTGAGAATGTTATGCATTAGAGATTTAGATTAGGTTTATTTATATAGAGTTATTTTAGGCTATTTAGTGGATATTTAGGTGAATGTTAGAGATAGTGAAGGGTTCCATAGGAAATTTACGGAATTAAAATTATAAATAAAATATGCCTTGTAACTTAATAAGAATGAAGTTGTCATTAAAGTGATTAGACCAGACTTGTAAATCAAGGAAGGGATAATCCTTGTGAGTGAAGGTAGTTTGATGCCATTTATTAATATAATTGTTCTTTTCAAATAGTAATTTAGATGTTTAATAAATTTAATTTAATTTAGTAATTGTTAATAACTTGTTTATTAAACTCTAAGTAATTGTAGACTAACCCTCTTTGGTGTGTTCTATATGTGACACATGAGTGCATTAAGTCAATGATTTATTTATTGTCTTTGGTTTTTAAATTTATGTAACATATATGAGGTGATATTACAATGATAAACAATGTAATATGTTGACAACCATAGGATGAGGTGTCATGTCACTACCCCTTGGGGTTTTAGCCTATAAGCTGAAGCCACTGGCTACAATTGCGAATATCTCTCAAACAAGGAGGCCTCTAAGGGTATATCACATATCAACATAAGCATATTTTCGAGAAGAATATAATGACATAGATATCTCACCCAAATAAAATTATTTTACCTACCAAAAACCCTCAATAAAGTCGGAGAACATCCTCAATTTAGGGAACCCAAACCCTAGGACTTGGCTTTTTAACCATCCAACAGTATAGCTACGATCTTGATGTAATCCTACAATTAATAAGAAGCATTCATTACCAATTTGACATAAATGACTAGTGTTTTTTATTGAATTCAAACCCAGTCAACTTGATGGGTTGAAATCAATGATAACACCATCCAACAATTAAATCCTAAGATTAATATTATAAACCCTATGTTTAATATATTAACCCTATTATTATAAACCATAATATTAATATTATAAACTCCATGATTAACATTAAACCCTAGGATTATAAGCCCTATGATTAATATTATAGAACTTATCATTATAAACCCTACATTTAATATATTAAACCCTAATTTTAGTGTATGAAAACCTAGCATTATAAACCCTAACATTAATATATTAAATGGTAATATTAATATTATAAACCACAAGATTAATATATTAATAGTATAAAACCCTAACATTAATATATTAAATCCTCATTTTTATATCAAACACTATGTTTACTATATTAAATAGTAATATTAATACTATAAACCGTAAGATTATAAATGCTAATATTAGTAAATTAATACTCTAAAACCCTAAGATTATAAAACCAATATTATAAAGCGTAAGGTTAATATTATAAAACCTAAGGTTATAAAGCAAAGTTTAATATATTAAACCCTAAGATTATAAACCCTCATATTAATATATTAAATCCTAATTTTATAAGCACTAACATTAACATTTATTTTTGTAAGTAAGTAGAAAACTTTATAATGGCATAAATACCTTACATAGAGTACAATATGAGAATAACTAAAAATGTGAGTGTTCATTTGAGGAGAATTCTACATAGTGCTAAGTCTGGATTGAAAAGAGCTAGAGGGGGACCATCTCTTAGTGAAGGGGAAACAAGATGCTTGTTCAGTATGAGAAAAATATAGTTGGAAAGCATGAGCCATACAAAAATGAAAACATGGAATACAAAGATGGAGAAAGTATCTATAAAAATGTTTCCTTCTAGTATGATTATAGAAACATAAACAAATCAATAATCTAAAGAAACATAAAGAAAATGAAGCTTAATTAGGTACCTAGTCATGTTGCTTACTTCACCCTCAAACTACTCAAGCCTTAATTTTCTTTATTGTTGTTAATTTGGTAGCTTTGTGAAAATTTCCAACCATTGGAAGGATTCTTCTTTTCGAGAGGACAATTTTTTACTATTGAAGCACTCAATTTTGACAAGGGAAAATGTATTTTTTAATTAAATCCCACGTGCACATTTGATCAGTTCAGTCCTAAAGCGAATTGAACACTCATGGAAGTTATCCATAAATAGCAGTGATCTCAAGCTCATTTGTAAATGATAATAAAAAATTCTTCTATTCTCTTCTTTGGTTTTGGCTTGCAAAGGTTTGAGGCAACTCATAGAGATTGACTCACATAAGTTCAAAATTACAAGGTACAAAACTCGTATGTGTGTTCTAGGGTTTTTGGTTCTGATCTCTAGGCATGCTACAAGAAAATTTTGATTGTAACCATAAAGATGCATGCCTATATGTGTGATTGAAGGATTTCAATGACACACATGACACCCTCTCTCTGTTCAGAGATAGGGTTTGATTTTTACAGTTGACTGCATATTTCAAGGGTTGATCATAGAGTTTGGTAGTTGACGAGAGACTTTTGAATCAAAGTTTTGATTATTTGCATTGTTGGGTTCATCTCATGATGTTATTTAGTTGGTTTTGTTGGATAGGATGATTTTTGAATATATGGACCATTGTAATCTATCCCTTGCTAAATCATTCAATTAAAATATAATAAGAATAATAATTTGAAAGGGTTTTCCCCGTAGTGGGATTTTCCCTGGTCTCCGACCAATCTTGCAGTCTCTATGTGTGAACTATTTTCTTCCATTGTTACTTTATGTTCCACTACATTGCTGATGATATTGTTATTTCTAGATAGTTACATATCCTACTGAATAAGGTTTTAAAATTGAATAATGATATGATATAATGGGGTGAATTTAATAACGAAGTGAGGAAATGCAGTGATATAAAGAGACTAACAATATACACTTAAGAAAAATTTTACATCGTCAACCCTATGAGTGACAAATTGGGGAGAAACATATATGACATTTTTTCTTAGAGATCCCTCAACCCTATGATCCCTCCATCACAATTCCTCAAAGTAGGACCTGAGATAGGGGGAAGAGTTGGCTCAATGTCTTCAATCTGTCCTGATCTCTGTAGATCAAAAACATATCATTGTGCTTGTATCTGGTACCAACTTAAACAACTCACTCAAGAGTTCAATCATAAAGTCTCAATAGTACTAGTCTCATGTTAATGCAAGACATCAAACAAAATATTATGTTAGAACAAATAGATATCACAAAAAGGATGCCTTATATTTTTTCATACATCAACATTGTCTCAATATCTGAAGACATTTCAATCCCAGTTATATACAAGATTATCTTCGAATTGGATCCCACTCAATATTATTGTAATGTATCCCTGTCATATCCAGAACCTGCACAAACATATCTACAAAGAGATCCTTCAGCCTACCTCACAACTATCCATGGCAGTAACATCGTGCTCAACCTCGATCATGCTTAAAGATACAAACTTCTCATCCAAAAATATCATGGAAGATGTCATAATAAGGTAGCACCTAGATGATCCCAAATATAATTGGTACATCCATCCAGTCACATATGAATATCTCATACCAAAAAAATTGATCGTCCCATGCAAATATCTCGATAGGTGATCAACGACAAATCAATACGTATGAAGTATATCAATCTTCCTTCTTCACTTCAAATCGTCTAGCCAAAGGATCTACCCTCAAATACTTTCACCAGTGTCAAGTTCATCATTTCTAGTTAGCAAGATATAGACACAAAAGAAGAGTACAACCTCAACTCTATTGTTTGGTTGCACGGTTGATG
The DNA here is from genome assembly GCA_000404065.3 of Pinus taeda. Lineage (NCBI taxonomy): Eukaryota > Viridiplantae > Streptophyta > Pinopsida > Pinales > Pinaceae > Pinus > Pinus taeda. Next base: position 73,631 of record APFE030645359.1, read on the forward strand.
AAGATAGGCAGTGTTAAGAAGGATGACTGGAAGGGGTCAGTGGTCTCTCGTAATGGGGAAAGTAATAAGTCTCCTAGTGCTAGCTATATCGGTGTTGGGGAAGAAATATATCCTGGCCGCTATTTGTTATATATCTCTATTTGAGGCACTAAAACCCAAAAATGAGAGCAATATTCTATCACAACCCTAGGAGGAATGAGGGAGAATGATTAATTTCAACAAAATGTGCTATATATTACCTATGTTATCCAATATACCTTCAAACACCAATTAGATAATATAAGTTTCATTGGAGTCTAATATATAGCAATTGAAAAGTTTAGATATAGAGATTGAAGAAGTCAAGGTTGTTTATTTAAACCAATGGTAGTTGAAGGAGAGATGAAAGATAGAGAATGTATAGATATAGAGATTGATGACTAGGGATTTTGATTTATATCTAGTTATAGGATGAGCCTCTTAATTCAATTGAGTCAGGCATAAAAGAAAGTTGGATATTGAGTTTAAATGGAATTTTAAAGAAAGCTAGATGGAATTGGATGGGTGAATTGATTTTTTTTGGGAACATCTTGGTGTTTCCTTAGTATGAAATTTGCCATGATATTTTTGGATGAGAAGTATGTTTAAGCATGGCCAATGTTGAGTACGATGTTTCTAGCATTTATAGTTGTGAGTTAGGTTGAAGAAGTTATTTGGAGAGTTCTTTAAGGAGTTTCTAGATATGACATGGATACATTTCAATAATATTGAGTGGGATCTAATTAGAAGAGAATCTCATATATAGTTGGTCTTGATATATATTCATATATTGAGACAATGTTATTGCACAAAACAGGGTTAGGCTTGTGGTTGCCACCTCAGTGAGAGGGAGCATGAGAAATGTATCCTTTTTGTGAAATATATTTGTTCTAAAATAATATTTGATTTGATATACTTCATGAATAAGATATTGTTTCCATTATGGGATTACGATTGAACTCTTTAGTGATTTATTTAAGCCAATACCATATTTGAGAATGGTGATATGTTTCTAATCGGTAAAGAGCACGATTGTTCGAGGACACTGAGCCGACTATGCCCCCTTATTTGAGCTCCTAGGGAGAGGAATTGAGACAGAGGGCTCCTAGGGTTGAGGGATCTCTGAAAATAGGGTAATCGATGTTTCTCCCCTATTCATCACCCTTATGGTCTGAGTTGTAATGGCTTGAAAATATTTGGCTTATTGTTTTTGATTTTTTGACATGTTGCCTCATAGTTCATACATATATTTTGCGATATGGATTTATTGAACTTGTTTTGATAAGATATTAGGACTTTGTATTGATAATTGAATATTTTCCTTGATGAAAGTGTTATGTGGGCATACTCAGTTTTAGTGATTGATATATATTCAATATGAATTATATATTGACTTAATTGGATTAGGCACATTGTTAGTCTATAACAAGTTTTGGTGTGAGAAGAGAGTGTTTCCATCAGTTTAAGCCCCAATGGCATCGAAGAAGGCTTAAGAGTGTGGTTGTAAGCCTCTCAATTGCATGGAAGAAGGCCTATGGCTAGGATTGTGCCTGTAGGACACAAAAATTGAAGCCTTATGCACAAAACAAAGAGCACACATGGAGTATGACATTCCTATAGATATGGAGAAAATAATAGACAGTCCTATGAGAATGGAAGTTTGAATGGTTGAATTATTATAAATAATGTGAATGTGTTGACTCATGTTTATAGGTGACCAAAATATGCATATCAATATGTTATTTTTATTTGATCAGTGAAGTTAGTGCAGTTCAAGGGTTTGATAATATCTGGCTTATTTGTTTTGGTGTTTTGACATAATGCCTGATATTTCATATATATGTTTTAGGATATGGACTAATTGAGCTCATTAGAATTACAAATTAGGGTTTCGACTTGCTAACTCATGATTTTCCCTTATGATAATGCTATTTGGGCATAATGACTTTAAGTGACTAATTTGTATTCGATATTGATTTTGTATTAACATAATTGGATTGGGAACATTAGATGTAGTATAAATAGTTGTGATTCAGTACACAATAATCTCATAATGAATGTATCGAGCTTTTATGACTTATTTTTTGTGTATGCATTAAACTTATATGACTTGTCCATGATGTATGCATTCATATTTACTGGTAGAAATGTCTCATGCTATGATCATAAGGATGACTTGATAAAGTTTGATTGTATAATGCTTGGTAAATAAAAGGTTTTTGTTACATGGTATTTGGATGAGAGCTCCACCCACCACTCATCCAAAGAGTTTGTGACTATGTTATTGGTTGTGATTTTTATGACTTTTATATTAAATTTTATTTCTAAACTAAGGCTTGATATGCTAACTTAGTTGATTCGATTGCACATCATTGATTTGTATGAGGATGATTATATTTGTTTGGTCAAGTATAATGTCTGCAGATATCATTATATGGTTTAAATCAATATTCTTGAGCCTAGTATATCAACATTTTGAGCTACTTGATGAAGCAAGGAAGATGTGTCAATCCAAACCTCTACTTCAAAAGTGATCCAAGGTATGCTTTTGATTTCGTTTTTATACACTCATGGCCTATTCTTGACACGTAATAAGCCTCTCATAATCAAATTAGGAGGAAGTTGGCCTCTCAAGTTCAAAAACATGAATCATTGCATGATGAATTACTTTCTGATGCTTAGAAATGAAACTCCATATTCTGAAGTTATAGAAGAGTTTTTGGAAAGTAGAAATGTAGATCCTTAGACACTCTGATTGAATTTAAAGAATTTATGAAGACATATCATTGAACTGGACTTGGCAATCGATATTTGATTAAAGAATTGGTGTTATGTGTGAACAACCATCCGTATATATATGCTTTTCATTAAACAACCTCAATGAATTCATGATTGATATGCGTCATACACATTGAGTTGTCGCTAAGCACCCTTAGATATATTTAAATGGGACGATGGACTTTTTGGTCTCAGATATTCTTCCTATGATATGTGACTGAATGGACGTAATGATGTTTTTTGGGGTTTTCTGGATGTTTCCCTAGTATGAGATCTCTAATGATATTTTTGGGTACATTGAGATAATATTGAGTGGGATCGAGTTGGTAGTGAGTCGTGTATATAGCTGGGACTTATATGTTTTGATATATTGAGATAATGATGCTATACAAAGCAAGCTTAGGCTTGTGGTTTCCATCTCTGTGAGAGGGGGGATGAATAAGGTATCCTTTTTGTGATATACATTTGTTCTAATATGATATTTTATTTGATTTCCTACATCAATATGAGGCTACTGCTATTGATACATTACAATTGAACTATTTAGTGATTTATTTAAGCTAGTACTAGATATGGGCATGATGATGTGTTTCTGATCCATGAAGAGCGGGACTAATCAAGGTAACTGAGTCAGCTCTTCCCCCCTGTTGAAGCTCCCTAGGTGAGGAATTAAGAAGGATGGATCCCTTGGTTGAGGGATCTCTTGACAATAGGGTCGTAGATGTTTCTCTCCTATCTATCACTGATAGGGTCAAAGATGTTAGCTACCATATTTTGGATCATGCAGAATATACCCCAGTTGGCATCATACCAGTAAGTTGGGCTCAAAGTTGGGAATACCGCTCCTCATCTAGCCAACGGGTTGAGAGACTGCTTGGTGATGTACGACCCAAGTTGATTATGATGTAGGTGTTCTACTACATGACTCTTGAGGGTAGTTATTGGGAAGATCATTAGGTAATAGGATGGGTTGGGATGTGCTCCACTATGTAATGAATCATATTGCTTGAGATAGAGTGGAAGATGTTTGCTCCCTTCTGAGATGACCTCGGTTGAGAGTTTCCAATGGGACCTTCCCCATAGTCTTAGACATGAGGTGAGAGTTTCCCATAAGACATTCCTCACTATCATTTCGGTTTGAGATGTGATCCATGATGTGCTCTTAGGTTGATATGGGCTCCCTAATGATAAGCTCTCCGATTTTTCCTAGGTTTTAGCATTAGGCTCCCCATTAGTAGTGATTTCGGGTGGTAGCAGTCGCTTTTCAATGAATAGAGGGTGGTAGCTTGGGATCCCCTCCAATATCAAATTCTTCTTCTTTTAGATTCAAGAATGTTAGACATATACATAGAGACAATCAAGAGATAAGTAGATATGATAAAATATGAGTAGTGATGACATTTGGGGACATGATACTTGCGGTGATTATGTGATGCATTTATAGTTTCTCACTAGCTAAGAGGGATTATTAATTTGCCAATGCGGTGACAAATTTCAATTATGGTACAAGATTCATCTTTTCGAGGGGACACATTTTGACTATTGAAGCACTCAATTTGAATAATGGAAAATGTACTTTTGAATTAATTCCCACATGTGCATATTTGATCACATCGACCCTAAAGAAAATTTGACACTCTTGGAAGTATAAATACAAGTGGCCTCAACCGCATTTGGAAATGATAACGAAGCATTCTTCTATTCTCTTATTTGGTGTTTTGGCTGACATAGGTATAAGGCAATTCACATAGATAGGCTCACGTAGGTTTGAAATTACATAGTATGGATCTCACACATGTGTTCTAAGGTTTTTGGTTCCCATTTGCATGCACGCTATAGGGAAATTTTGGTTGTAACTGCATGCGTGCTAGAGGGAAATTTTGGTTATAACAACATTCATGTAGTTGTATGCATGTCATTGAAGGGTTTCATGTTCATGCATGACACTCTCTCCTTGTGATTCAGACCTAGGGTTTGAATTTTATAGTTGACTACAAATGTCGTGAGTTGACCACATCCCATGATGTTGTTTAGTTGTTTTTCTGGATAGGATTATTGTTGAAGATATGGAAAATTGTACTCTATCTCTTGCGGAATAACTTAATGAAAATCTCATAAGAAGAAGAATTTTAAAAGGTTTTCCTCGTAGTGGGTTTTTAAATGGTCTTTGACCAATTATGGTGTCTCTATGTGTGAATTCTTTTCTTCTATTTTTCCTTTATTTTCCGCTGCATTGGTGATGATATTGTTCTTTCTAAATAGTTACTTATGCTGCTGAATAATGTTGTGAAAATGAATAATGATATGATTTTATAGGTTTAATTTAATATGTAAGTGAATAAATGCAATTATCTAAAGAAAAGAACAATATAGCCCTAAGAAAAATTTAACAGTTGTATCCTTTTTCTCCTACTCCAACGTTTCCAAGTATGCCTTCTTCTCCTTCTTCCTCAGTGATAAGGTAGTTGTAGGAATGTGTATCTTGCGAGGAAGATTCACCTTTATAGGTCGACACTACACTGGTAGGAGGCTTCATTTGATTCTTTACCTTCATTTCACACTTCTATTTGGGAGAGGAGCATTGGAGCACAATACCTTTTTCCTTTGCTTCCACCATTATACCATTGGGGAGAGGACGAAAGCTAGGCTAGTGAGAGAAATTCAATTCAACAGAGCTTCCCCTAGAGCTTGTGCTTGCTAGATCTAGGGGAAGATGAAGGGAATCAATGGTTATAGCCATGGAGAGATTCCACAACACCAGATGGTTGTTGTTGAATTGGATTCTAGCCTCTGTCATTCTTCATTCTACTCCGTCTCTTGAATCTTCCAAGGTCCAAAGGTGTCGTGTTAATAAATTCCAAGCAACCCAGTGACCATTTACCAAATGCCTTGACTCCTCAACCTCCATTGAAGCCACCAAGATATGGATGTAGGATGGTATATCTTAGTTAAACAGTTCTACAGTTTCATCATACGAGGTAAAGTGAGTTGGAATCTCTTTTCCTCAACCCCCCCATCCGGCTCTGCCATGTTTTCTATATTTTTCTTCCAAGAGTCATCGAGTCTAGAGTGTTAGCTTCCAAGAAATGTGATAGGAAGAACAACATTTCTTTTGTAAAAAATTACCTTTTACAAGATGGAATGGTGGAGAAGACAAAGGGATTGAGGGGTAAATCTAAATTGAAGGATAAGAACCAATGTAAGTCTGATTGCAAAGTGTGTTCAGAGGGAGTGTTAGGGACAGCTTGAATTAACTAAGACATAGTTTACTTGAATGAGTTTTGCAGAGCGTGATTGCCACCCATGCATCATGCTCATTACTCACATTTATGTTTTCCTACAAATCATGAAAGTGCATGATATTCAAAGGAACATCCATATGAGGAGAACACTAACATTATTATTATACACTTTAATATTAATATTAAACCATAAGTTTAATATATTCAATCTTAAGATTATAAATGCTAAGATTAATATATTAAACACTAAGATTAGATATTAAACTCTAGGTTTAGCATATTAAACCCTAGGATTAATATTATAAATCATAGGATTATAAACCATAAGATTAATATTATAAACTGTGAGATTGATATTATAACTCTATGATTATTATATTAAAAACTAAGTTTATAAACCCTTAAATTAATATATTAAAGCCTATGATTAGAGATGTTATTAAACCTAATATTAATATATTAAACCTTTAAATTCAATATATTAAACCTAATACTATAAACCCTTAAAATTAGTAATGTGATTACTTAAATTTATTATTAATAATAATATTAATGTTGATAATGACAAAATTTTATTTTAATATAGTAACAACATTATTACATTAATATTATTCATTTAATGAATATAAACATTTATGTATATATAAACACTAATATTGTGTTGTCGTGGCTTAATAATAATAATATAAAATTCATGGTACGTTTCCACGAACGACTATCAAGAGCTATGTTTATACGATAACTCACATGTATAGTTAGAGTTGGTGTTTTTTAACACTTCATTTTTCAATGAGGTAGTTGTAAACTCACATAAACGTGTATTTTCTTAGTTATCATATTTATGTTTAAACGACAATCTATATTAAACTTGACTGTTGAAATCTTCTATCTATTTGAATACTCTTACAGACCACATCATAATGCCACAACGAAAAAAAAGTATGTGATTTAGCTACAAAATTGTTTGCATCCAGATGGATAAAAACCTCGATTCTCTTCCCAATAAACCAAAATAAATTTTCAATTATGATATATTTGCCAATTATAAAGCAAAATTTCTTACATTGCTTTACGCATATCACTGTAAACAAATAATAAACATAGCTTATATTTAATTATTAGCATATATATTATCAAAGAAGAATTAATGAAATAATCATGGTCGTTAAATCAAATTGGTAGAGATAGCTCTCCGGGTAATAGTCTTTGGTAATTATGTGGCCATCTAGCGAAGACGATACGGGATAACATCAAAATCCCCTCCATGGAAGCCCTGTATCTCCATCTTCGAAGTGCCTCTCTTCTTTGCATCTCCGACATGGGAAAGTAGGCAGTATAACGATCCACCTGTTAATCTTCAAGCATCTTAGAATTAAAAGACACAGACGATGATGAACGCAACCGATTGAAATCGCCACCTAACCTGCCGCGAAATTTATTAGTAAAATTTATTTAATTCTTTGAGAAGGCGCAAGATGAAAAAGGTGTGTGAAATCACAACCCTCAAAGGGTATATAAGACAAAGAATGTCCCTATCCGTCCATTTTAAGGAAATTTTAAATTCTGCTGGGCCACATCTAGAGTTTGAAATAGTACGCCTATCAGCATAACGACACTTTGGCATTTTTTTTAAATGACTTTAACCCAAGATAGTGTCCTACCATTCTAGTTTCAATGAAAATGAATTGAAGGTTAGTTCATTGCAGATTTTGAAAAAATAAATTAATCAAATTGTTTACCTACTTTCTTTTTTCACATTTCAAATTATTTCAAAAATATTTTTTTCCAGAAAAAAAAATTCATGATTGATTTATATTAAGAGAATATAAAGATCTTCAATACATATCATGATTGGTTTGAGGGCAAAAGAAAGCCCAGAAACCTATGTTAAATATAGAGACAGATAGTCCAAATCATCCAATCTAAAAAAAGAAAACATATACCAAATCTGTTTGTCCAAAATTGATAGAAAATCATACAATCACGGAAAAAACAACACCATCAGAAGATTGCACACTATTACATATATGAAAAAAAGAGCACTCTACCCTGCCGTGAATAAGAGACCCAATCCACTAATACTGAAAACCTGAAAGGAGATACCATCATGTTAGATTATTAATGAACATAGACCTCAGCCATCATATAGCAGGCATTTTTGGCAAAGAGGCCATAACCGTTATTCAAATAAAATTCGAAACAACCTAGATATGGATAGCCGTTTTCAAATATTTCCGTATACAAACTAAAACAACCAGGAGTAACAAAGATGCCATTGTCGCTTGTCGCTCGTTCAAGCTGTTAGTAAATAACGACTTCCAAACTAAGGCACGTGTATTTTAGATATAACTAGGTCAATTATTTGTCTTTTCTCCTGACTGCCCGATTCCCGATTCCTGAAATATACCCTAATCTCGTTTCACTCAGTTTCATCGGTTATATTACTGCTTAATTTGATGCCACTCTCAAATTATCGATGCTCCAGTAGTTTTCATCCAATGACTAATCAATAGGTTCTAAAGTAGCAATGTGTTGTCTTCCTCAGTTGCATGATTACGGTTTTCTCTTCGCCTCAGTAGTTCGGACTTTCTAGCTTCTTTTCCCTTCGCCTCAGTAGTTTGGACTTTCTAGCTTCTTTTCCCTTGGTCATTCTCAACACCTTTTCCATCCTCGGAGCCATGAACCAATATCCATAGAAAATTTTCCATCAGTCTATATGTTTTTATTTTCAATTTAAGAAATGTGATTTGCAGTAGCTCGCTCTCAGGTTTGCTCACAATTAAATCATAAAAATGGTTAAAACCAAACCTCCCCACTTAACTATTAAACTACATTACCAAAAATTTTGCTGAAAAACTAAAAACGAAGTCTACACAATTTTAGTGGGATTGATTTGAATTCTCTTATTGTCTGATTGATTTCATTCCTAATGAGTGATAAACTCACTTTTCCTAAAGATATTCCTATTTTCGATGAACGTAATGTGATAATCTCCTTGAACAATTCTATGAAAATTAAGTACATGGATTTCGACAGAACTTGACCAAGTTCTATGTTCCCTCATCTGTAAATATCTCGGATTACAATGATGACGACTTCTAATAGAATTTGAGGGCATATGAAAACCACATTGAAACTGAACATATTTCATTTTCTCCACTTTTCTATCTTTAATTTCATAAAACTATTGAGTGGAATCTTTGACGATGAATGATGCATGCACCACGAGACTCTTGAAATTGGTTTCCTAGAAGTTGCAATATGGTAAGTTAAAGGTCCAATGGTATTACACTCGGTGTAATGGGGCGTCACCACCTTTGAAATTTTCCGTAATAAGTAACTTCAGGAAGGGAGTGATGCAGCTTTCATGTCTCAGATTTCTTTATACTTTTTCATCAACGTCATCCGGTATTCAGATTTTTATTGCCTTTGTTATCTCTACTTTATTGATTGTACACTTAACCAGCTGTTTACAACTTTTGCTTAGTTGCGTCAGACTTTTTTTAAATATTAATTTATTAGTTAATATAACAGTGTATTTTGTTATTAATTATTATCAGAGATTTTTGTTTTGTTGACCATTATTCGTTTATTATTAAACAATGTAAGTTAACTGGTTCACGTATACTTAACCAGCTGTTTACAACGTTCGTTTAGTTGCTTCAGATTTTCCCATTTTAAATATTAATTTATTAGTTAATACAACAATCTATTTTCTTATTAATTATTGTCAGATTTTTGTTTTGTCGACCATTATTCGTTTATCATTAACCAATGTAAGTTAACTTGTTCACAGCGATTAGTGTATCACCGTAATTGACATATACCTATTTCAGCGTTACAGTCTTCATGTGATATCTGTTTCTCCTAATTCTAATGGATACTTATTAATTTACCTCAACCTCAAATTTGGAAGACTCATCAAATGATTCTGGTTAATTTGAACACAAAATTTTTATATGATTTCTTTTCTAAAGAACGTAATTTCTGACGTGAGTGGTAAAGATCTACAATCCTTGCTTAACCAGAAAAACTCCAATTTCCTCACTAATATGTTTTAAATTAGTTTACATTATTAAAATATTACACATCCATCATATTAATAATGGGAGAGATAATGTTATTTTATTTTATATTTTAAAAAAATAATAATAATTTAGATTGAAAATTAAAATTAGTAACAACTAAAAGATTTTAATGTCGCTACAATTAAAATATTCCATTTGCATCTTAAATTTTATATATATTCTATATAAAGATATAAGTAATCCAGAAAAATAAAAAAAAAAAAAATTAGTACACAACATATTAATTTCTTCATTACTAATAATAGAGATGAATAAAAAAAAATAATTTACATTTTACTAACCACTAAGAAATGTAATTTCTAATTTCGTCACTAACTAAATGGAGAAGAGAAAAAAAAAAAAATAACATTGAGTGCGAGGAAGAAAATAATTTCTAAGCTAATTAATATGGAGATGACACTGAAATCGTACTATTGATATTACAATGTGATATTTAAACAAAGATATATTAATAAAAAATATATATTTTAGTGTCCACAATAAAGAAAAATTTAAATGTCCATATTAAATAATTTAAATTATAATTTTCTTTATATTTTCACTTTTTATAACTAGGAGAAAAGTTTAATGTACTTCATAAATAAAATATTATTTCAATAGGCAAGTTAAGTAAAAGATTTTAACATGAAACTTATATAGAGAGAAAGAATGAGGTAATTCTTATTCCATCTCCAATTCAATGTATAAAGGGTATCTCTAACTCTTTCAATGTTCAATATGGATTTTAGATGTAATATTTTAGAAAATATTAATAATTAAATAATTAAATGTATGCATACATGAAAAAATATATGAGGGGCATGTTTTAACAATTTAATGTAAAGATTGTGAATTATAAATAAAATATTTCAATGTCAACTACATATATATTATACTAGCGTAGATCCATGTAACTCTCGATGTACCAAGCATAGAGGAATAAATTCTCTTTTCACTCTAAAAGATGTTTGCATCTCAAAAGATTTGATATCTCTTGGAGCTTGGTAGATCCAAAGATAAGATGGATCTAAGTTGTTATTTCTACTTTAATAAAAGAAAACACTCCTTTGTATCTCCAATTTTATCAATAGGAAGATATATGATAGAAAATGATACCTACGAACTAGTATTTCTATTGGATTTTTGTTTGGTATCACCATAACATTTAATCCAAACGGTAGTACTTTATATTTAGTTGGCCTTTTATTTTGATGAATTTGATAATACTACTATTGGTAAGATTATGGAGTTTTATATTTGGATTATACTTTTTAAACTTAAAATATATTAAATATCTTTAAAATATATAATATAAATCTAATAACTTAAAATTAGAATTTTAAAATAACATAACTAACACAACCATATTAATAAATGTGGTTGATATAGGTCGACATACCTATATCAATAACATGCACACTCACATTAATAAATGTGGTTAGTATATGTCGACAACATGCACAACCACATTATTAAATGTGCTTGACAATTAATGGAGTGGATTTACTATAATATTATTAGTGATATTAATAAATATTAAATAATAATAATAATAATAAATTATTATAATTAGTATTATTAGACCCACAATTTATAATAATAATAAGTTATATTATAATAATATGGTAATATTATTGGTATTATTGATATAATAAATATTGATATTATTAACCAAAGGGATTAATAATACTAGAAACCCAAGGCATTATAAACCCAACAAATTGTATTAAACAAAAACAATTAATATTATAAACCCAAGGGATCTATGTTAAACCTTACAATTAATATTGTAAACCCTATCAATAATATTATAACCTGGTAATATGAATCCTTAGATTAATTAACCTAAGTGATTGATATTATAAACCCGAGGGACTAATAAACCCAAGAGATTAATACTAAAATACAAGGGATCAATATGCTAAACCCAAGGTATAGAACCATGAGATAAATGTTAAAATAAACATGGTTGACCATGGTTGATTTTTAGATTGAGATAATCATTATCATAGTGAGACATTTGACAATGGTTGATCATGCTTACCAAGATTGATTTTCATATCGAGACAATATTTGTCATAATGTTATGTTGGACCATGGTTGACCAAGGTTGATATTCATATTCATTCAATCTTTGTCAAAATGTGACATTGGACCATGGTTGACCATGTTTGGCCATGGTTGATCATGGTTGACCATGATTGATATTATAAACCTAAAGGAATAATAGTAAAAACCGAAGGGATTGTAAACTCAAGGGAATAATATTAAATCGAAGGGATTAATATTATAACCCTAAGGGATTATGAACCCAAATGAATAATATTAAACCCAAGGGATTAATAATATAAACTCAGCGTATAGGAACTCAAAAATAAATATTATGAACCCTTAAATAAATATCATTGACCATTGTTGATTTTCATATTGAAAAAATCCTTGTCACAATGTGACATTGGACCATGGATGACTATGCTTCACCATGATTCATTTTTATATTGAGACAATAATTGACACAATACGCTGGTGAACCATGGTTGACCATGGTTGGACATGGTTGACAATGATTAACGATGGTTGACCATGGTTGATCATGGTTTGCTTTATAGACTCAAGGGTTTAATACTAAAAACCCAATAGATTATAAACTCAAGGTAATAATATAAACCCAAAGGATTATAAATGAAAAGGAATAATATAAACCCAAGGTATATAAATCTCAAGATAAATATTCTAAACCCTTAAACAAATATGGTTGACCATGGTTGATTTTCTTATTCAGACAATAGTCGTCACAATGTGACGTTGGACCATGCTCGAGCATGGTTGAGCCCTTATATTAATAACCGCAACATAATAATAAAACCAAGGGATTAATCTTAAAACCCCAAGGAATTATGAACCCAAGGGAATAATATTAAATCCAAGATAGTAATTTAATATAAACCCAAATTATATGAACCATAAGAAAAATATTTATAACCCGAAAATAAACATGGTTGACCATCCTTGGCCATGGTTGATTTCCATACTAGGAATAATAAACTTAAGGGATTAATACAAAAAAAGAGGATGATAACCAAAAAGGAATAATATTGAATCCAATGGAACAATATTAAACCCTGGCTAAATGAACCCTTAGATTAATAAAACCAAGGAATTGATATTCTAAACCCAAGGGAACAATATAATACCCTAGGTATATAAACCTTGAGATAAATATTATAAACCCTTAAATAACATGGTTGGCCATGGTTGACTAGTCAATTTTCATATTGATGGAATATTTATCACATTGCTACATTAGACCATGTTTGACCATAGTCCAAACCTTACATTAATAAACCCATGGGATGGATTTTATAAACCCAACAAAATAATAAACCCATAGAATAAACACTTAAACCCCAAGGGATTATGAAACCTATGCTAAAACATTGAACCGAACACATTAACATTTTATACCCAAGGTGTATAAACCCTAAAATAAACATGGTTGAGCATGATCGATTGTCATTTTTGGACAATGCAAGGTTGGACCATGGTCCACCATGCTTGAGCATGAATGACTTTCACATCAAGATAATGTTTTTCACAATGCATTGTTGGAACATGGTTTTTTTTACTATTAACAAAATCTTTGTCACATTCAAACATTTGACCTTGAATGAGTATGATTGACCGTGATCAACCATGATTGAGAATGATCAACCATGGTTGACCTTATAGAAAACATGTTGGTTGATGTTTGACCATAATTGATTTTCATTTAGATACATTACAAACCATCAACACATTAATATAATACATCGATACTAATACATTAATATTAATACATTATAAACAATTTAAACATTAATACCATCAAACACATTAATATTAATACATTTATATTAATACATTACAAACCATAATTCTTTTTAAACCACTAATACATTTAATATTAATACATCAATACATCAATAGTATAAATCTAAAAAATGTTAATATAAACTTCAAGATCATTAAGCCTAAAAATTAATACTATAAACCTCAAGAATATTTTTATAAACCAAACTCATCAAAAAACCCAATGGGTCCATACAAAAAACCCAACCAATTACAAACTGAAGAGAACTAGCTTAAATTAAAACATTGTTATTAATGCATACAAATATGAATGGAAAAATTGAACAATTTGTAGTGTTACACAACAAAGAGCTAGAACACGAAAGAAAAGAAAAACATATCTAAATTGGAAACATTAGAAGCTAAGAAGAAAAACATGAAAGGAAAGGTGAAGACCATTCATATACAATTTTTTAACTTAACAACACCAATGACAAAGAAATTGATTTTACCAGTATTGAAACCAAAGAAAGAAAATTCAAATTAAGAAATATTTTTGTTGTCTTTAAATCAAAGAATTCTTCTAGCAAATTGAACTTTAAACACTCCTTTAAAAGAAATTTATTAAATATCCTCTTCCAAAACACAACCATATAGATGAAAAAAGCATCATGAATTCAAATCAAGAACATAATGATAACGATGCCTCATGTTTTCTAGCCAATCCCTTCTTATCTTCCTTACAAATTCCCTCTGGGGCACATGAAAAAGTATTTTACATCTAATTTCATTTCATCGAACACTTGAATATGTTTATCAATAAAACGAGGATGGAAGCCAAGCTTTTTAGCAATTCTTTCCTTAATATACAAGAGAAAATTTATTCCTAGAGTAGTAACATGTGTTGCCGAGGAAAAATAGAGGACATCATTATTCTCCATATCTACATTTAAATGACCTAAGGACAAAATTAAAATTAGTGCACACACGCACAAAACACACACACACACACACACACACACATGCACACACACACACACACACACACACACACACACACATACATAACTAGTAGATAAATATGAAACATGAATCCACTAAAATAAAAGGATGACACATAAATCTAATATCATTGAAAAAAAGGACAATGGAAAGGAAAAAGAGCTATAAATAAATTTATTAAACAACGACAAAACAACAAAAAAAATATTCACTCATGTATTTTCCCAATATATTATCTAATAAATTTAACTATCAACAAATTTATTCAATCATTGAGAAGTATAATGAACAACTTCTTGATGTCCATACAATTTACTGTAAGTAACAACAACAAATAGAAAAATTTATTCACATTAACTTGAAATCCATGCCAAAGCACTAAACTCTATTCAAAACGAACACCTCAAAATGATATCAACTTCAATCGTTTGTCCTCTCTCTCCTAAGTGTAACATACGCACTATTTTGAATTTTTTCATAACGTTGAAAAGAAAAATATGGTGAAATCCGTAAACCATCAATGGATTAGCTCTTGATATGTCTATAAATGTCAAACCATATTCCTCTCTATCTCTAGTATCTAAAATGGATCATTGTAGAGTCATCCCTTGTGATTTGTTTATAGTAGACGCCCATTCAATTTTCAAAAGAATTTCTCTAAGGTTCCCTCTATTAATATATGCTTTGGGAAGAACATTTGGGCAATGGATATCAAGTGGAACACTAGTGTACTTTGCAAAAATAACTATAGAAAATTGTGGAAATTGTTGTAGCTTTGAACCATGTGTAAATGATATATCTTTAATATATCCAAGTGCACCATTAACATATCTATTTTTGTATGCTTAGTTTTGTTGTGCTAATAAGAACAACAAATTTCTAAGGACATGCTTGCTTATTGCTTCTTGTGTTGAGGTTTCATCAATCGTTTGTGTATGTAATCAGGGAAATTTCCTTAAGTTTTAAAATGACAATCATGAGAAAAATAGCTTCAAACTCAAATACTGAACAACAAACATTCAAAGTACAAAAAACCTTCAAAGAGACACTTTAACACAATGTTTTGATGAAGGAGTTCACCCCTCCTGAGCTACATCTCCTTGGTCCACCTTTCATGGCTTGGGCCTCTGTATTAGCATAATGTAGCAAAATGATATTTTACAAAGCTATATGGCTCCTTATACCTACATTAATGTGTTCAAAATTTCCAAATTAGCTAAGAATACCTCTTCCTCAGATCCATTTGGTCGAAAATTGCCTTCCCTATAATGGCAGAAGTGTCCTCAAACACGTAATTTTATTAATAAGAAAAGCAATTACATCTTGAATTTTCCAAGAGTTTACACCCAAACAATAGAACACTCTTGCAATGAGCTATTTATAAGCTCAATGTCCTAACTACCTGTAATTATGGATCACTTATAAAATAACAAGTGTCCATTTACAATAAAAGCTATTCAAACAAATTACTAACAATTCTCCTAAATTAGAACCTAAGATATGACACATTTGTAGAGTCATATCCTTTTACAACAGTATACTAATTCTAAATGTCTCTATTTAATAATTAAATATTCTAGATT
This sequence comes from Pinus taeda, assembly GCA_000404065.3. NCBI lineage: Eukaryota > Viridiplantae > Streptophyta > Pinopsida > Pinales > Pinaceae > Pinus > Pinus taeda. The sequence goes on from APFE030645359.1 coordinate 90,149, forward strand.
AATAATTATTTATTTAATATCTTAAATTAATAATTATTTTATTCTAACTTAATAACCTATGATAATATTTATTTTGGATCATCTAACATTCCCCACTATGATCCAAAGATACATTACAACAAATACCAAGTTCATCCCTAAACTTAGTAAATTCTATTCTACCAAGAGGTCTTGTGAAAAATGTTAGAGATCTGATCTTTTACAGGAAAATAAATTGGCTTGAGGACATCTTTGGCAATGAGAGATCTGATATGATGATACTTGATGTCCACATGCTTTGTCTTTGAATGAAAAACTGAGTTCTTGGCAAGCTTGATGGCTAACTAACTGTCAATGAACAATGACGTAGCGTCTACCTAAGAAATTCCCAAGTCCTACAAAATTCTACACAATCAAACAATTTCGCATGTTGCTTTCCATGCTGAAATGCACTCTTCTTCTGCTAAAGAAGTGGCCACTATAGCTTGTTTCTTACAACTCCAAGACATTGTTGTTGACCCCACGTTCATTAAATAATCTAATGTTGATGCTCGATCATCAATACTTCCAACAAAGTCGGCATCTGAAAATCCACCAAGTACAAAGTTTTTATTCTTTGTGTAAAGAATACCAAAATATTTTGTTCCTCATATATATGGAAGAACTCTTTTGGCTACATTCCAGTGGTTGTCTCGTGGTTCCTACATAAAATGTGAAAGAATATTGACTGCATAAGATAGATCAGGGTGAGTATTTCTCAAATAAATCAAACTTCCAATCAACTTCCTATAAGTATTGTTGTCCACCATGTCCCTGCCCTCAATTTTTCAAAGTTTCAAGTTTTTCTCCATGGGGGTAAGAATGGGCTTGCAATCCTGCATTCCAAATCACTGAAGGACCTATGCTACATACTTACTCTGAGAAATGAAAATATGATGTGGACATTGGAAGACTTCAACTCCAAGATAGTAGTGAAGTAATCCCAAATCTATCATCTTAAATCCTGCATGTAACTTTGTTTTCACCTGTGCAATGTGATCATCATTGTTTCCAATAATGATAAAATCATTGACATACATAACAATAATCACCAGATATTTACCGTATTGTTGCACATATAAAGTATCATCAGATTAACTTCGTTGAAAACCAACTTTCCTAAGGAATTCATCCATTTTTGCATACGAAGCTCGGGGAACTTGTTTTAATTGACACAAAGCCTTGATCAAGTTGCAAACTTTATGTTCCTACCCTTTAGTTTCAAAACCTGGGGTCTGTGTCATATATACTTCTTCCTATAAATCCTCGTTGAGAAAATCACTTTTTACATCCATTTGATGAACTTTCCATCCTTTTTTAGCAGCCAATGCAAGTGTTAATCAGATGGTGTTTTGTTTAGCTATAGGAGAAAAAGTTTCCGGATAATCAATCCCTTATTGCTACGCAAATCATTTAGCGACAAGTCCTGCTTTATACTTTTCAAGTTATCCCTTTTGTTTTTTACTTAATTCTGTAAACCCATTTGCATCCTATGGTTTTAACATTTTGAGGACAATCAATCTGTTTCCAAGTGTGGTTATCAATTACATCTTGATATTCTTCAATCATAGCCTATTGCCATTCTTTATGTTTTACTACTTCGTTGTATGTGGAACATTTAGTAAAATCATTTGCTATCAATGCAAAATTTCCTTCACTTCTCTGTGACTTCCTTGTTCTTATTTTATTCTGCTCATCAGGCTTTACATCTTTCAAAAGTTGAACTACCCATTTTGGTAGTTGACGCTCAGTTGTTTGAGATTCTGAAAAGTTACCATCATTGTAAAGGGGATTAATGTAAACTAATTTTCATTGATGAGTTGAAGATTTTGGAGAATCACTGTTAGAAGAACTGTTGCTGCTTGGAGATGCAGATGAACTGCTGGAAGCTCCAGATGATGTTGTTGAAGTAGAAGTACTGGATGAATTATCTTTATATGAAGGAAAATCAAGTTCATACCAATTTGGTGAATTTGGTTGACTTTGGGTATTTCCTTTTATTTGACTGCCTTTAGCTTCTAACTTTTGAAGAAGACATTCTATTTCTTCCTCACTCTTACTCTCTGTTTCATAAAAAATTACATCCCTGCTCACAATAAATTTTCCATTGGTCAAAAGACGGTACCCTTCTTCTCATCAAAATACCCAATCATTGTGCATTTTAAACATCTTGAGTGAAGATTAGTTCTTTTTTCTTTCAGAACTAAGGCATAACATACTGATCCAAAAACTCTAAGATGTTTAACTTGAGTTTTGAAACCAAACAAGGATTCATAAGGTGTGATTCCATCTAAAGAAGTAGTTGGAGATTTGTTTCTTAAGTAGATAACTATATGAATTTCTTCTACCTAATATGTTGGACTTAACCTTTTGAAAGTTAACATAGATCTCACCATTCCTAACAAGGTGTGATTCATTCTTTCTACTACTCCATTTTACTGTGGAGTGCAAACATATGTAAGATGTCTTCTTATGGCATGATTGCTGCAATAAGTTTTGAATTCATTTGAAGTGAATTCTCCCCCATTATCTGTCCTGAGAGTACCTATCTTTTCTTTGACTTCATTTTCAACAAGTTGGAAAAACATTTTAAACTTTTCAAATGCTTCTGACATTTCCTTTAAGAAATAAGCCCAAGTCATTCTACTCAAATCATCAATGAATAGTAATAAATATTTGCAACCACTGAATGAAGTTTGTAGTGGTCCACAAACAGCATTGTGAACCAGTTGCAACAGCCTATTTGCACACCATGAACTTGTTGGAAAACTTTCTCGACTTTGTTTTCCATAAATGAAAGATTCACATTTTGCATTTTCCTTTTTGAAGGATGGAAGTCCCTTAACCATCCCTTGTTTCTGTAGTTGAGGAATACTATCAAAATTTAACTGTCCATATCTTACATGCCATAATTGTATAGGTTAATTTTCAGTAATCATTTCCCCTGCAAAGTCAGAATGCCTTGGAATAATTGTCCCTTTCATCCTTAACAGTTTTCCATCTTCATATCCTGTCATCACAGTTTGTAGGCATTGTTTGACTAAATTAATCTTAACTAAGCCATCTTCCATAATTACCTAATGTCCTACTTGTCATATCATGACTAAAGATAACAAACTTTTCTTAAATATTGGTGCATACCATACATTTGAAATCATTTTCTCTCCAATGCCGGGGAGAGAAACTTTAACTACACCTTTTCCATAAGGAGTATGTTTTGTATCATCTGCAAGAAAGATGGAATTAAGTTAGCAATCTTTAAAATTCCAAAAGAAGTCATGTGCTGAGATGGCCCTGAATCCAAGATCCAAACATCTTCATAATCACTTTTAAGATGGGAGGAAATTTGTAATGTCAGCAAAGAAGTAAAGACATATTATGAACCATCATCATCTTGATCATTTCAAACTGTGCTGAGTGCTAATGAAACTTGGGGATTTTATCAAGAGAAGCTCAACAATATTCAACATAATGTCCAACTTTGTTACATATTCAACACACAATTTGACTTAAGTCTCTTCCTCTTGCTGGAGACTGTCCTTTGCCTATGCTTTGACTTCTGTTTTGAGGTTGTCCTCTACCTTGATTATTATTTCATCTTCCTTGAATGTTTCCTTTGCCTTGAAAATTACTCTTGCTTGAATTGTTTCCACTATTAAAGTTGTTTCCTCTGCTTTGGCTAAAATCTCGACTTTGTACATTATGTGCTGCTTGATTCTAATCGAAATTCCATCTTCCTCTATTTCAAGATCTACTAGTTGATGATTTACTAGTGCCAGCCTCTGTGAAAAATACATCTTCACCAACTTTATTTTTCTTCCCAAAGATTTTGTTATGTTGGTCAACATTTCATAGAGCTCATCAAACATTGGCTTCTCTAACTTTCTAATTAATTGTAGAGTTTCCAAAAAATGTATGTAGGGAGAAAGAAGTCCAGCAATTAAAATTGTGACTATAAAACTATCATCTACTGCTTGAAAACCAATATTAATGATTTCCTACTTTATATTCTTAACTCTGGATATGTATTCAAGAACATCACCTCCTTGAGTCAAATTTTGTTGCAACAATTTTAATGGTAGATCAACTTTCTTTGATTCAGGCTTAGTATCAAAAAAGTCTTTGAAAATTCACAAAGTAGACCATCCATCTATAGAATTTTCTATATGGATATACATTTCATCATTAACAGAAGATTTAATGTGAGCTAATGCTTTGGCATTCCTAACTTCCCATTTTTCTAGTGCAGCTGCATCTGTGGGTTTATTGGGCTTAATGTTACCATCACATATATCATGCCAAAGTTCATTATAAATAATAGTGCTTTCGATGAGTCATCACCATGTTTTGTAATATTTTGTGCCTTCAAGTTTGTCGGAATCAGTAAACAAATTAATCAACTTTGACATTGTAGTGTTGAAGCTTCACACCAAGAATCAAGCTGAGAAAAAATATCAAGATGGGCAACACAACATGCAACACACTACACAAAAATAAAAAAAAATCTATCGGGGCTCAGCCTTCACCCTCATATAGTCTTTGAAATAGGAGGAAGATGACTAAGCTTTGCACTTGGCTCTAGTCAATTTCTCAAATATTTACAAGGTAACTTTCGAAATTTGACTTTTACAATGATGCTCTTGCAATTCTTGGTAAGAAAAATCTTACCCCCCCTCAAAGTAAAATTACTTTGAGTTACAATGTCACACTTATCTCTCAAAATAAAATCTCCTTATTACTCCAAAAATTTACTGCCCTAAACATTTACAAATAATAGAAAATTCCTTATCTCTCCAAATTACAAATTACAAACCATGGAAAAATCCTAATCTCTCTAGATTACAAATTAATCCATTTTTAAGTTATTTGAAACTCTCATTCATTTAAAATAACTCTACCAAAGTCTCCAAAACTTGCATTAAAAAATGAATGCAGGTAACTTAATGTGTATCTCCCTTTTTTTGTTTTGAAATGTAAAAGCATGCACTTAATTAATAAAACGAATTCGTAGCTCACGGCACCCAATATGTATGTACAACAACAACAAAAAAAAATTACCCATTCAGACACTTATCTCCAAGCAATTTTTTGATAGATTTTCAAGCTCGCAACTTCCACGCATTTAGTTTCTGCACGCTAGTTGGTTGGCTCACGCTAGCTTCTTACTGGGTGGATTGCTCATGCTGGCAGGCTAGCTCACGCTAGCTTTTTGTTTCTGATTTCGTTTCAGCAATGAATAATGGTCTATCACTAGTAGATTAGATAGTTGTCTCATCACAAAAACATGCAAAATTCGTTCCACACACAGTTGGCCATTACTTAGTGAAATGGTTTCGAAAGGCTCAATGTCCTATTGTTGAACAATTAACCCTCTTTGATGATGCGTGGGCGTAACAATGGAAAAAAGTTGACGGTTGTACGAATAGTCAAACATGCTATGGAAATAATTCATCTCCTTACTGATCAGAACCAAATACAGGTCATAATGGATGCCATCATAAACAGTGGTCCAAGGGAAGATGCCACTCAAATTGGTTCAGCTATTGTTGTTCGACATCAAGCAATTGATATATCTCCTTTAAGATGTGTAAATCAACCAATCTTTCTAGTCACCACCAGTGTGCGAGAAAGTGCATTCTGAAATATAAAAACGTTAGTGATGTGCCCGAGTCTATAGATTAGAGGATGAAAGGTGCAGTGACCGCTGTGAAAGATCAATGGAAATGCGACACTTCTTGGGCTTTCAGTGTAACTGGAGCAGTAGAAAGCATCCACCAAATCAAGAATGGCAGTCTTGTTTCCCTTTCCAAGTAGTAGCTTATTGATTGTAACAAGCCAATCATACCAAGAGAGAAATTGTTGAAGCAGAGAAAATAAGACACACAATTTTTTAAAATAATACAAATTTTGATTTCCAGATTTAAAAATCTAAAATCAATAAGATAATAAAATTTCTTTCTTTTGAACACAAAACTGGACAATTTTCGTACCAATCATTTGTTGATCAATTAAATGGAGTTTTCAAGGACTTTGTTGAGTTGGAATATACTCCTCACATCCACTACAACAATACTAGAACTCTGATACCACAATAATGGTAGAAGTGTCCTTAGACATGTAATTTTATTAATAAGAAAAGCTATTACATCTAGAATTTTGCAAGAGTTTACACCAAAACAACAAAACACTCTTGCAATAAGCTATTTATAAGCTCAATGTCCTAACTACCTCTAATTATGGATCACTTTTAAAATGACAAGTGTCCATTTACAATAAAAGCTATTCAAACAATTTACTAACAATTCTCCTAATTTAGAGCCTAAGATACGACACATTTGTAGAGTCATATCCTTTTAAAACAATATACTAATTTTAATAATTAATATTCTTGATTAATAATTATTAATTTAATATCTTAAATTAATAGTTGTTTTATTTTATCTTAATAACCTATGATAATATTTATTTTGGATCATTTAACATTCTATGACTCAGATAGTCTTTTCATACAATTTCTCCTCTAATTCTAGAATATCTCCAATTATCCCCACTAAATCTAGAGGGAGGCCTAAATTTTGGTGTACCGCCAAATCCTCCACAAGACTAAACTGTAATTAATTAAGTTAAACTATGCTTATTAACATGAAACCCACGATTAGTGTTAACCATAACCATTATGTATGGCATTTTTGATGGAATGTTCACATGCGGAGTTAACATCGCATTAAATGTCAGGGTCAGAGCCATTGGATTAGCTAATTGTTTGATGTTACATCCGTCATTATCACATGTGAACACCAATCGTTCCAGAGTAATGGTATGGGTATCCACCAAATAAACTGCAAGGGTTTGCAATGTTGCGTTCACATGCAGAAACAAAAAACCATCGCAGAATGGTGTGGTTAACTGTAGCCATTTGTGGTTAAAGTGTTTGTGTTCACATGGGGGAGGGCTAGCTTGAGGGCTTGCCATCCCCTAACTGCCAACCCCATAAGTTTTACACTTCAAATTAATGTGGAGATCATTCATGGTAAGAACTACCCAGTATTGAATGTCGTTAAGGCGTATGGTTTGTGAGTCAAAGGTCATGGGTTCGACTCCAAATTTCACTAATTGTTTTTTGAGGTGAACTCTATTTAAGGTATTGGGAGGTGCTACATGCAACCTCTAGGTTTGTGACGTGGCATTCTTCCATTGGTAAAAAAATAAACCAATAGAAACACGCCAACTCATCACATGTAAAACGAAATCAAACAATGAAACTTGTGCATCTATAATTCATCATTGACCAAATTTGACCATGCCTAGTCACCTACCACGTCAGCAATATAGAAATTTTACTGTGTAGTGACGACATCTTTTTGTAAATTTCACATGTTTATCAAATCAATTAGAACACAATAAATTTCTCATACGAAATCAATTTTCGACAAATCGAGGTCTGTTAGGATCATTTTTCTGAGACAGACACATTCGTTCAGGTTTTGAGCCATTCTAAGAACTTTGATTTTTAAGATAAATACTAAGCACCTGATCATTTCTCCCTACTAGAAGCCTTTTGTACCATAAAAGATACTATCAATTGTTCAGCAAGTGAGGGTATAACTCTCTCACCTTCTCAGTATGCAACCATTTGGCTTGACAAGGATTTTTTTCCCTTGAGTCCCACTCTATGTTATTCAACATCCCCTCTCTGTGAAGTCCTGGTTCTTTTGTCAAGTATGAGATCCTGTTGAAGTTCATCAAGATATTCTAGTGAGAAATCATCTATTGGTCGCAACTGAGCATGCTCTCCTTGATCACCAATCAAAGGAGGCTCAAACCATCTCAAATTATCAACATTAATAATAGAGTATATTTGCAGATAAGGAGGCAAATGAAGCTTAAATGGATTATTACTAATATTTTCCAAAATTTTAAAAGGAAAATAAAGGATTGGTTTAAGGTTTTTACCTTCTCGTTGAAGTCTCTCTTTGCTAATATACAACCAAACTTCATCTCCAACTTGAAATTTATGATCAACCCAGTGTTTGTCATGCCTTGCCTTTTAGTTTCTTTGACTTTTCTCAAGCTATTCTTGCACTGTATAATGTATGAACGAAATTTTCTCTATGAACTTCCTTGCCTTATCGATGTCACTATGACCATCAATGGCGACACCTTTCTCAAAGATTAAGTCCAATGACGATCTTGAAAAGTACCTATTACATGCCTCAAATGGCAATGTATTTGTGGAAGAATGCTTTGCCTTGTTGTATGCATGTTGTATGTAATTAAATTGTTCATCCCACAACTTTGGATGTTTGCTACAATATCCTCTAAGAAGATAAATAACTGTTATATTGAGCACCTTGGTTTGTCCATCTATTTGGGTATGAAAGGATGTACTCTTTTTCAACTTTCTATCTATCATGTCACACAAATTTGACCAAAACTTCCCACGAAATCGAGGATCAAAATCACTTACAATAGTAGGAAGACCAAAATGAACCCAAACGTTTTGGAAGAAAATGTGAGTTGTTTGTTCAAATATAATTCTATTTTTACATGGTGTTAATATGCACATCTTGCTAAACCTATCTACAATTACATACAAGTAGTCATGACATTTCCTTGACAATGGAAGACCTCCTACAAAATTCATTGAGATACTAACCCATTGATGTGAACATACCGGAAGTGGAGTGCATAAACTAAGTTTCCTATTGCTAGGCTTACTTGTAGCACATAAATAACATCCTCTTATGAAACGTGAAACATTATCCAACATGCGTGGCCAATAACAATAGCTTTGAAGATTCTCTATTGTCTTGCATACAACAAAGTGTCCAACAGTCAATGAAGTGTGCACCACCCTTATGATGTTGTTTCTTTCTCCCTATGGAATACAAAACTTTCCCAAGTGATACAACAAACTGTTATGTACACGATAATCCAACTCTTCAATTTGAATTCCTTGACTCATGTTCACATGTACTTCTTCAAAGTCACTGCCATTTGCATATTGTTCAATGTAACTTTCATGCAAAACATAATTGTGCTTGAGTATAATAGATGAATTTATAATAGGCATTGAAAGAATATTAGCTACCTTATTGTAGATTCCCTTTTTATACCTGATAACCAAATTAAATTGTTGTAGAAAACCCATCCATCTAAAATGTCGTGACTACTGCAACTTTGATTGTGACTTTAAGTACTACAATGGTTGATAGTGAGTATGGATGATGGTCTCTTTCCCCATCAAATAATGATTGCATTTCTTAGCACTTTGTACCAATGCATAAAGGTCTTGGTCATATGTTGGATATTTAGTTACAACTCCATTAAATATTTTAGAATGAAATGAAGTGGGCTTACCATGTTGCAATAGAACTACTCCCATGGCATAATCACTTTCATCTGTTTGAGTCTCGAATGGCTGTCAAAGATCCAGACGTACCAATACCTGTGTTGAACTTATCTTTTGCCTCAAAACATCAAATGCTTTCTATTGTACATCTCCCCAATGCAAGACTTTCTTGACACTTGTCAATGCATGTAATGGACTTGCAATGGAAGAAAAAATAGCAATAAAATTTCTACAATATTATGCTTCCCCTAAAAAAGCTTCTTACCTCTGTAACTGTATTGGGCTTGGGCTAATTCAGAATGACCTCAACCTTATAGGGCTCTATCATCATCTCACCTCCTCCAACAATACGTCTCAAATAAAATAAAGAATTCTTGCCAAATTCACACTTCGACATCTTTAAAAGAAATTGTTCTTTTCTCAAGACATCAAGTACTTTGTTTACATGCATGCCATGTTCATATCTCGACTTTCTGATTATGACTATATGATCTAATAAGACAATGAAAAAATCATCTAAAAATGGTCTCAATACATCATTCTTTACCCTCATGAAGGTAGCTTGAGAATTTTTAAGACTAAAAGGCATAACAAGCCACTTAATGGAATACTTTACATACCTCAATTGATCAAGAAAATCATCAATTATTGGAAGTGGATAACGATTCTTTACCGTAATTTTGTTCAGTGCATGGAAATCCACACATGTGCCAAGTTCCATCCTTCTTTCATACCAAGACAATGGGTGAACCACATGACGAAGTAGATGGGCATATGATACCTTTGTTCAAAAAATATTTAATTTGCATTTTGATTTCCAATCTCTCCATAATAGACATGCGATACATGCCTATGTTTGGAAGTGGAACATCGTCTTGCAACTGAATCTCATGCTGAATTCCCATCTTGGGAGGTAACCCCTTTGGTTTCTGAAACATCTCACCATGCTTTCTTACCACATCAAACAAATCGAATTTTAATTTATCATCACAACCTTCAAAAGATTCATAATCAATATAATTATTTTTCTTGATCACGAGAAGCACAATTTTTACTTGCATTTAGTAGTCTCTACATCTGCCCTGCATTAACCAAATAAAATGTTCATCCTTTTGCGATGGGCTCTCACTATGTACTCCACCCCATTCTTGAGCAGTATGTATTTGTTGTCATGGCGATAAAATACTTATTTCCTCTCATACAAATAAGGACTACCCAAAAATATTCTTGAGATATCAAGTGGAACTACATCTAACTCAACTTCATCAATGAATTTTTCAGTTATGAAGAACTTGAATAAACACTTCCTTGTAACTTGTAAGTTTACATTGTTAACTATCCAACCTAATGGGTATGGCTTAATATGATGAGGTAGAGTTTCAAGGTTTATTTTTTTAACTAAGACTTATAAAATCAAGTTCGATTATGACCCACTATCAAATAATGCATCAACATTTGTATGATTTGAAATCACTGTTACATGACACAACTCTATTCTTGACTCTTCATTTGGAGTGTTGTTTTTACTATGTGGTGAACTAGTACTTGCAATAGTTTCTTTTCCTTTTGTAACCTGTTGATGTTGCTGGACCCACAAACATTCAGGGGATCACCCCGGTATGATGTCCTAACTAGAAATCACACCATTTGGTGTGGGAGTCCCATCTGGTATGACGGCCTGGTTGCCACTGTCTTAAGGATTTGCCTCAACTCTTGCTTGTCAGCATAGGAGAGTGATTTGCTTTATCTTTGGGAAGTGGGTTTTGCATGCCTGGTGAGTGTAAGTCTACTTGTGCCAATGGTTCTTTCACTGTAAAGGGGGAAGATGTGGAAAGTGAGTTGCAGGTTGGATGGGATGCAATCCCAACCTGTCTAGGAAGACACAATACAATAGGACATGCACAACTTCTGGAGGAGTAGTCCAAATGGATGTGGTAACCACAACATACAAGGTAATATAACACGTACAACACTCAATGGATTAGTCTAAACAAGTCCAATGGTTGTTACAACAAACTTCACGTGAAAGGTCTGTCTAATGTCTGGGAGAGAAGTCTACATGAGCGAGACAACGTTAACAACATATATAACTCATTTCCATTAATAGATTATGCATTACAACCAATGAAAGAGTTCAGATGTACAAAAAAGGTTAAGGAAACATGCATTACAAGTGTTAAATATCAGTCTTACAACATACACAATACATGTGTGAAAGCATGCTTACCTGTAGTAGGCTTTGGAATTAAGAAAAAGTTCCAAGACACATCATTACACCATACATCACTAGCCCCAAGTGCGGAGTATTGGAGCCACTGCTTACTCTTCAAACAAAATATTACAAACTCTCTTGGCTTTGTGGGAGGAGCTGAGGTGAAAAAACCCTTGCATGTACAAATGAGGGGGTATTTATAGCCAAGGGTGAAATTGACCCTTGTGGTTGTTTGATTACCCTCATGACCATTTGAATTCCATGAATTTTCGACTTACATGACCCTTTTTTCAACAAGTGGGTCTCTTGGACTTCCATGTTACATCACATTGATTGAAAACATAGCCCATAGTGAAGATGTGGGTGACACGACTCATGACATGACTCGACATGGCTTAACATGATAGTGTTGGTACATTCATGCTACTGCTAGAGTGCTTGTTGAGTTATAGTGTTGCTGGGTGATGGATGTCTACATGGTGTATCATAGCTTGACCTCCACATGGTGAAGTGTGTAGAGTGTTCGATGGTCCTTGGTTCGCGTGATGAAGCTTTTTCATGTTGTTCCTTATTTTCATGTTTAGAGGCTTGACAAGGTCATTTGTTTGTGAAGGTGAATGTTCATTGCATTTGTCTATTTCACATGCATCATTCATTCATCCATTGGTGAACCTATCCTTCTACATGTGCTCCCTTCATTCTTCCCATTCATCATCTGTCCATGTTTTCTGGTGTACATGTACTTGTAGTCACTCATGATGAGACAACATCAACTCCAAAACCCCCTAGTCTACCATGACACATGATCATTTCAGATGCAGGTGACTGATAGAGGAAATAATGTTGAGAAGCAAGATGGTGGCTCTAGGCACTCCCAATGAAAACTGTGCAATAGTCACTGAGTGATGGAGACGAGCAATCTGAGTCGACGCTCACTATCTGGGAAGTCTAGCTTAGCTGCGAGGAAAAATTGTGTAAATTTTGGGAGGGATAGTCCAGGCTGCAAGAAGGCATGCTTTGCACATTTTTTAGAATGAAAGGGTAGTAGGGCTAGATAGCCAGATTTGTACAATTTTCGAGAGGAACAGGCCGAGTTGCATGAAGGATCAATAGGCATAAATTACACAGTTTTTGGAAGGAACTACCGAGGAGACTTGCAGCAATAACTGATCAATTCCCAAAGGGAACTAGAATTTATCTACTGAGGTCACTAGTAGCCAAAACTACACAATTTCTAGAGGGAACTCGCAATTGGCTACTCGGGTCACTTGCAGCCAAAACTACACAATTCTTAGAGGGAACTAGTAGTCTGCTTCCAGGTGTTGCTAGCGGAAAATTTCATTGAAGTTGGGAAGCTGACTTACTGATCATCTACGGGAAATTTTTGAGCTGAGTGGGCTACTTGATAGTAGAGGCCTTCTCATGAAAACTACACAATTTCTTGGATGAGAAGTCAGACAACTATTTAGATGACTGACTGGGAAATCTACACAATTTTATGAAGGAGATAGGGATGAGAACTTTGTGTCTCTCTCGACTGTTTGCACAATTTCCTTAGTCAGTTACGCAAGTGAGGTTAGTGGCCTCTACTCAATTTTTTAGGGGAGTTAGTCTCGAGGTTACTTCCAAGTCTAATTGTCTAAGTGGCTAGCATGAAAGCTAACTGAATTTCTTACAGGTAGGGCAACTTGAAAATACTAACTTGGTGTTTATGTGTTATTCTCATTGACAGTTGATTGAGTTGATAGTGGAGGCGATGGTCCGGCTGTCATAGGGGAGTCTCGTCGTCAGAACATTAGTAAAATGACTAAGTCTATGAATAATCAAAAGATACATAGCTGATCATACAACACACAATCACACGACTCAACAACAAAATGACCCAAACTATGAAGACATACATGTTCAACATGACTGGCCAATAGTGCAAGTGGAAAGCGCAACACTTTTGACTGACCATTCATTGAGATGACACTTGCACGATAGTTAATGTGTCTCCATGTGCGAGTGCGACAGATGGTTTCATAGTGAACACAACAAGCACATACAAAGTCAAGACTTTGAGCATAACCAGAACATGGTCGCAAGCATGACTTAGACACCAGCATGCAGAAACTCAAATGAACTAAACAAGCAAGGCAATTGCAAAGACTCACACGAGCTTATGGAGTGAACAAGATTGTGTGCAGTCATCGGGTGAAACTCTCAAGGGAGGCTCTGAAATTGGCGACACACTGGTAGAACTCTATCTTCTCTATTTTGGTTCATCGCTAGCACAGGGCCTTGGCCTTTTGGGGATTATTGAATCAATGTGTGGGTCACTTCAGCTTCCCCACTTACCCTATGGACATACATGGTTCACCCTCTTTTAGCTTAGTCAAACACAATCAAAATTTCAACTTAGATATCAATGTTTTGAATCCGATAAGGGTAGTTTAGCTCAAAAGTGGAATATTTTTAGAGTATAAGTTTTGATCTCTGGTGTTGTTGTGCTGCCAGTAGTCTTGGACAGTACCCTAGTAGATTCATGTAGGAATGCACACATTTCTCCACTACTAGTGACCTTGGTCAGTACTCCCGTCGAGTTGCATGCTTCACCTCTCTATGTAGGAAACCATTCTCTTCTTTAGCCTTTGTATTTTTCAAGAGGACTATGCATAGGCACTTATTTATTTTTGGGGAAGAAGAGGGATCTCGACTTATTAAGAGCATAAGAGAGTGTGCCCTCAGAGAATTATGTAAGATCTATGACGTAGGTTTTGTCATTTAGATTTCCCCATGTTCGTTTTTACTAGCTAGATGAGCTTAAACACATAGAGAGGAAGGATGAGTACATGCATGGGGTTTCCTAGTGTGGACATAGTTTCATGGTTGGACCAAAAATTCCCCTGCAGATGATTCATATTTCCTGTCATGAATCTAGCGGCCAAAGGTTACAACCAAGCACAGAGAAGGCATACATAATACTGGCCAAGTGCTACAGTGTCACAAGTTTCCTCAAATTTTAGCAACATACTCTATCCAAAATACAAAAAGTAGTAGTTGGCCATAATTATTTCTGGAAACAAAATAGTAATATATGAAACAAACAAAATGAATGTGAACAAAAATAGTAAGCAGAATCAAACAAGCGAGAGAAAAGATAATAAGCAAAGCAAACAAAATGAAAACAACAAGAAGCAAGCAGACTATGTACATGGCACAGGCACGGCCCAACTTACTGAAAATAATTCTTGAGATCTTGGTCAATGACAGGAAGGCTTTCAATCCTCCCATCAAGTGATCGAGAATGATATGTGTGTAGGCCAAGCTTCTCATCGACTGTGTACGGGCCAATCCACAGGGATTGGAACTTTGTATGTTTTCCTTTGTCTCCATGGGGCTTATCCCATTTCAGAACGAAGTTGCCCACATCGAAGCTAGCTTTCCTTGTAGACTTCTTATCAAACCATCTATTCATACAATTTTCGTGGAGTGCGATTTTTTTCTTTTGTTTTCATCCTTTCTTCCTAAAGCTTATGGAGAGAATCCATCCTACATTGAACTTGCTAGCAAGGATTGCCTTGGGATTCTTGGGAAGGCTGAAGTGTAGACAAGTAGATATTTTTTGGGAGGATGGCTTCTTTACTATAAACTAGGAAGTACAATGAAGTGTTCAGAGAAGGCTTAGGTGTTACATGGTCAACCCAAAGGGCATTTGTTAGGGCGATATATGAGTTACGCTACTAAGAGAAAACAATTTTCTTGATTATAAGGATGAAGTTTTTATTCGTGGACTCTGCTAGATCATTTCCTTGTGGATAGTAATTAGATGAATGTTTTAGCACAATACCACTATATAATGAAAATCCATAGAGTTTAAAAGACGAAAAATAAGTTTCATTATAAAAAAAAGTGATATTGGAATGTTGAAGCATGAGATGATATTCTATTTGGAGGAAGTTGATGACCTCTTGGTCATTCACCTGTTTGATCGGAACCGACTATATCCACCGTGTAAAGTAGTTAGTTGTTGTTAGGATATAGCAGTGTTGTTTTGATGAATCAGGAAAAATTTCCCAAACGATGTCCGGGCCCCACTATTGGAATGGTTCAGTCACTGCAACAGGGTGCAGTAGGGCTGCTGATCTTCATGTTTGGGATGCATCACTAACAGAACAAGCACTTATGGGAATAGGCATGCACATCCTTGAATAATGTGTGCTAGTAAAAACTGGCTTGCATAACCTTCTGTGCAGTGGTATTTCCCAAAATGTGACCACTAGAGGGTCTGTCATGCAAATCGTGAAGTACCTTCTCCGATTCATGTGCCTCTAGGAACCTGAGAAAAACTCCATTACTCTGCTTTCTATAAAGCATTCTATTCACCAACTGATATGCTAAGGCTTTCAGGTGCAATGCCCCTTTCTATCTAATAGAAAAGTGAGAGGGTTTTGTGTTCCATGGGTGTTGCTCGCCTTATGTCAGATCTCAATCTCCTCCTCCCAACTGGTGAGATCTTCCTCATTCTCCAAAGCATGCACTGTTTCAGTTGCAAGTCTATAAATCCCATGTCCTTTGATCGTGTGCACTATCTTTATTTCAAGATCATATTCATGCAAACACGTCCTCCAATTCTCACAGCATTCTCCGAGCTCTTGTTGTACTACCAATGTGTGAACTCCTAGGTGGGGGACAAAGAATATGCAATAGTTTTTCAGTGGGTAGGGCCTAAAGTGTTTCACCACCCTGTAAACATAAGCTTTCTTGTCAATGGCAGGAAAATTGAGCTCTGGTCCCTACATGCTTTCACACATGAAAGAGATGGGACATTCGTCATTAGCTTCGTCTTTCTGAGTGAGTACTACAACTAGTGAGTTATCGAAAGTGAAGGTGTATAGCAGGAAATCTTTCTTGAAATCTGGGTTGTAGAGTGTAGGTGCTTTTGCAATGACCTGCTTGATCCATGTGAATGCATACTTTTCTTTATTACCCCATTTGTATACTACAACTTTCTTGATCATGTCTTGCATGGGCTTAACTATCCGTGCATAATCGGAGATGAACTTTTAGAGGAAGTTTATCTTGCCCAAGAAGCATCGCATGGATTTCTTGTGGACTGGGTGAGAAATATGTGTCATGGCATTGATCCAATCTAGATCCACCTTGATCCCTCCCTTGGCAACAATGTGTCTGAGGGGGTTTCCCTCTGACCCAGTGAATACACTCTTCTTGGGATTCAAGGAAATCTTGTATCTTCGACATCGCTCAAATGTTTTCTTAAGATAGTGTATGTGGTCTTCTTGTCTTCTTGAGAACACAGTCACATCATTAAGGTTTACCACCACACCTTGCCCAATGATTCTGTGAAAGGTGATGTTCATGGCACACTGAATTGTTTCACCCTCATTTACAAGCTTAAATGGCATTTGTTTGTAATCGAATGTAACCCATTTGTTACAGAAAGTAGTTTTGAGTCTGTCAAGTTCTGTTACCAGAACCTGATTATATCTTGAGAAAGTGTCAAGGAAAGAGAACATATGTGCCATAGATATTGTTTTCAAAATATGCTCCATGGACAACACGGGGAAGTTGTCTTTTTCCGAGGTACAGTTTACGTTCCAGAAATCAACACACAAGTGGATTTCCCCGGACTTCGTTCGTACAGGAACAAGTTTGGAGACCCATGTGGAATGTCGAGCCTTGTATATGATCTATGCATCCAACAGCTTAGTAAGCTCTTTTTATACAAGGGGTTCAAGCGATGGATGTACTTTCCTCAGCTTTTGCTGATACGGCATGACCCCTTCTTTAAATCGAATGATATGTTGGATGATCTGGATGTCATAAGTTTTCAAGCCATGATACATCGATGTGAATACATGTTGATACTATTTGAACAAGCGGATAAAGGCTTGCCACTCTTGCTCTGTACAACATGTACAAAGATTGACAAACTTTGGATCATGTTTAGTTCCGAAGTTTATCAGTTCGTGCCTAATGGTGGAACTATGGGTCTTGTTGTTCCTTGGCCCATGGAACCGTTCTTGCAAGTCACATAACCTTTCCAATGATGCAACACCTTTTGTGATAATGTGGTCTTTCATGTTACCATGTTCATCTTGTAGAGATAATTTGTTCTCATCATCGTCTATTGCTACATCTTTGAAGACATAGGTAGAAAAGCACATAGTGTTCTGAGTGACACTTTAGAGTAAAAAAAAAAGAAACAAAAGTTACCCCGTCAAAAGGGAAGGGACACCCCATCCCTAAAAGGGATGGGCTGTGAGAATGGGTGGTTGTTCGTAGGATTAAACACCATCAAGGTTTCCCCGAGGATCCCCTCAAGTAAGGCAAGCCCTCTCGTCGAAGGAGCCCCTCAAGTAAGGTCAGGATGTTTCGACTAGTTTTTGCCCCCATAAAATGTAGTATATGTTAATCATCACTAAGCATCAATAAGTTAGTTATGTTGTTCGGGATATATAGTTTGTACAAAATTTCAATAGTAAATCTATCGCTAATCGGTGACATTCTCGAGGCTGCACTTTCTAGTGCATTGGAAGTTTCATTATGCATGCATGGTACAACAATGATATTAAATGCCTGGAAGTTTGAGATTAGTCACCATACCTTTTCTTAGTAACTTTTGAGATGTAGTGATAAACAATGAATGTTGTTATGTAGCTACCGTACCACTATCTTTGAACCACTTACCACTTTGAGCATGACCACATTGAGGTTGATGGCTTTTTGTAAGCCCAACATGAGTGCTTCATATTCTTCTACATTGTTCGTGCACTCAAAATCCAAGTGACTTGACATGAGATGCTTCCTATTGCAAAGGTTGATTAGAACACTCCGGGCTCCTGAGCCATAATGTGTCTTTCATCCCTAAAAGTACATAGTCCACAACTCATCTGTACACGAACCACTTGATGTGCTAGTACTATGTTGAAGCCCCGAAAATCGGGTCTACAACAAGGGGTATAACCACCCGGTCTAGACCTTGAAAGCAACTCCTTTTTTGTTTGATTTGGTGCATCTGATTAGCAATAATGGGACCAGTTTTCCAATTTGTTTGTGATAATAAGAGTTGATGTTTTCCTTTCTAAAGATTTATAAATAGAATGCTTTGCATCTAAATTTAATCTAAAACATGTAATTTTATTCTAATCGACAGAAACATCTAATTCTAAAACTATCCTGGGATTAATTCTTGACTTATGTGATCTAAGATAGTTTCTAACAGCAATTGGTAATAAATATCATTGAATTGCTACAAGAAAAGAATTCATTAAAATTGAATTGTTTCATATAAGAAATTAGCCGAGACAATTGTGAGAAACATATCGCATAATGAGCTATTAATATATTAAACATAAACATAATAGTCACCACCATACAAAAGTGCAAAATGATAACTTAAGCATTCAAGCTTTCATATATAAATGATTGAACACAAAATATTACTTTGAGACATAAGCGTAAATCATTAACCGATAAAAGTACCATTGATAACAAGTCCTATTCATGAGCTTCAACAATATAGATTTATATTCTCATAATTCAATATCTACTAAGAATACAGAAATGCATTTCAGTAGCAGACATTAAACACAGATATTAATAAATCTTGTTCCATTCATTCATCAAAACCTCCTCAGAGGGTACAAAAGCGCATGTTCTGAAGAAATGGTTTTGACAAATTTCTAGACCCTTCTCTAAATGCATGAGAGACATTAAAATACTACTAACTAGAGACTAAAATAGTTTATTACAAAAATATAGGAGGAGGTTTACATGAACATCCTCATTTAAGGCAAAAATAAATAAAAAATAAAACTAAAACTATATCTGAAAATTAACTATGCATCTTATCTCTAAGATCGCAACCATTCAGCATCAGCTTCAGGAGAATCTGTTGGCCGACGTCTGATTTTAGTTGTCTTGCAAAAACAGAATCAGCAAGTGTTGGCGCTATCTTTTCAGTAGGATTTGTAAGGCATTTCAAAGTCATGCATTCATTGTGTAGTTTAACCAAGTATTGCCAGTAAGTGTCCCAATTCAACTTGGTTAACTTCTTAATTGACTTTGCCTTTTCTTCAACCTTCTATCTCCAACTTGTCTGTAGTTATTGTGGCTTTGGGAGAAATCCTAGAGCGGTTTTTGATATCAAGTTTTCACTATGCATATTTTCATTGACGCAGTCAATGACATTGCTCATTGCTATCGATAATCTTTCGTTGCCTGTTTTTCCCTTTTAATCTGTGCATCTGACTTACTGAACAAGATTTCTTTGTGGGCTTCATTGATTTTAAGCAAGCTTGCTTTCTTCCCTTCCTCTAATTCATGCCAAATCAAATAATCATAAATTTTGTTATCAATTAAATTATAATTTAGTTGAAAATATACAACTTGACTTGTAATTTTATCGTTCATCTCGCAATGGGAGCTCCATTGTGATATTCTTTGGCAGAGTGCCTCTTGCTGTTGCAAGAGTTGGTCATTCAAGGCAAGGGCTTTTGAGATAAATTATGTGACTTTGGGGTCATCGTTATGCATTTCTAACATGGCCTGTAATTGATGATCTATTTTGGCCAAACTACTTTTATACCCTAGCTACATCTGTTGAAAGATCTATTGTAATTTTTCTAATTTTTCTTCCGCTTCTCGGTTAGCACTGGTGTTATAGACATATTTGGGCGTTGCAACCCCAACCACATGTATCAATAAACCAAGGGCTCTTAAACACCTAAAATTGTTGTTTCCTACCCTAAAGGATCAAGGTTGGTTGATTACATCATTTCCCAGAAGTTCCACCTGAAAAACTACTAAGAACTAGTCAAAATTGACCCATACAGATTGCTCTTTAGCCAAGGTGTGATGCATCTCATCTATTACACACGGGGGGTGCGATGCATATTAAAAAGACCTTCTGTAGGGTGTGATGGGTGAGAGCTGACAAATGGAAGAGGCAGTTGACTAAGTGGAAACCCAGACAATCTTCTAGAAACTACTCATATGACACTTGCCTCTCGGAATTCGCCCAGGGATGAGTAAGAGATCATGTAATCTCCAAGTTGAACCAAGAACTATCAGTGGAATGAAACTAATCAAAAACCCAGAAGCTGACTCACCCCCCTGCAAATATCTATATATGGATCCCTCATCGTAGAGATCCAGAGGCTGGAATTTTGTATTTTGTAAGGAAGTGTTGTTGGTTTCTCTATAAAACATTATATTGTTGGGTGATCTAGCTTTTCATGAGGTGAAGAGGGCTTTCATGCTGGGAGGATGGCACTAGATCAAACAGCTAGGTTGTAATCCTCTCTTCTACTTCTATCAATAAAGTTATTTGAGTTTTCCTCCATATACTTGCGTATTTCTGAATCTTGTATTTGTGTATGCATTTCTATGGTTAATGTACTTCTAATTCTACATTGTTTATGGTATCATAGATCTCTATGCTTTGATAGTTTCTTGTTGGTTTTCCTCTACAGGTATTCTTTGAAGTGGGACAAGTGAGAAAGGAGTGGCAAGCTCTATTAAAGGAGAGAGGAAACAAGCAAGGAGCCAAGCAAAAGACTGAGGTTGGTGCTCTTTGCTTCTCTCTTCTCTATCTCCCATAAAGGAAAACACAAGTTACTTTGAATTGTTTGTTTCTAAGATAGTTACCCGTCTTAGTGGGAGTAGTAGATCTGAATAGACACTAGTTTTCCCAGAAACAAAATGGCGACTCCGCTGGGGAGCGAATGGTTTGTTTGTTTGTTATTGTTGTTTGTTTCATAAACTACAGACAACGCCTCAAGTTAAGCCAGCTAGCCTTTGAACTGCTTTTGCTATGCAACTACAAAGTAGATCAATGCTGCTTCAGTCAATTTCTACGTTGGTTTATGAACTGAACATCTGATTCACAAACAACCTAAGTGCCCTGGTGGTGGGTCAATAACCTCATAAGATCATACCCCTATACCTTTTGTTTACTGTCCATCATAAGCTTGGCCTCAATCACTAAACTTAGCTACGAATTGTGAGTGAAAACCAAGCTCAGTCTCATCCCTAGACCATCCCGCTGTCTCTCATTGGCAGTATGGATGCATCAAACCTCCAATATGATGCAGGTGAGATGCATCCATGTTTCCCTTAAGGACAGATGCGATGATTGAACGAGACTATTTCTCTCTCTAGATTTTGGTTTTTTCTTCAATGTTTTCAGCTCTATTCAGTAGTTTTGCTGCTTATGATCAGTATATCATTGTTGAATCTTTCTTCCTTTACATTACGCAGCCTCCATTGACAAGGAATTGTAAATGTTTTTGATGTATTTTTCATCATTTACAGTCCTCCTTTGCAAAACGTAGCTTAATCCAATTGTCTTCTTTTGATTCTAAAGTGTCGCAACTATTGTTTTGAATCAAGAAAAGGAGTGTTGTAAAGTCTTCCTCTTTCAGGTAGTCGATTGTACTTTTTCCTTTGTATTTGATTTAAATTTTCGATATTTGAAGTGTCGAAAGCAGTTTTCCATTCAAAATTGAAAGTGTCATCTTAGTCTTCCTTTCATTTTGAAAAGAAATTGTTAAAGTGTTGCTTTGAAGAAAGTAGTTCAAATCTATACTTAGTTTCCTTTTTTGCATTCACACATTAAGGAAGCGGAAAAACAAATACATGCATGTGCATTTGCATTTAGACTACATGCGGAAAATGATTTAGGAAAAGTTCATTTAGTGTGTGTTCTCTACTCTCTGTTGAAAGAATCATACTTTTCTTTCCTTAGTAGCTAGGATTTTCTTTGCTAAAAGAAAACAAACGATGATTGATCATTGTTGATTGCATATTTAGGAATTTTACATCTACATCACGCAGTGAACCTTGTAAGGCAAACTTCTTAAGAAATATCAACTTTAAAATAAACCTCAATGAACATAAAAATTCTTTCGAACCTAACACACAACATCTAGAAGTCTATGCTAGAGACGTATTCTGGTGTCATAAAACTTGGTAACCATCATTTTGATCGAAGGTTGGGTGATTCCTCCTCTTTAATATGACAAGTGCCAGTACCGATTTGTGCTCCCCGTTCCGTCGAGTATATATTGGGAGACCACAATAGGCTGATATCCTTTATCCTTAAGAAGTCGTGTCTGCTGCACTATCGATTGCAATGCACTGAACATAACATTCAGGATGATTGACTGCCATACATAAAGCCCTTGGTAATTTCTCTTTAATTTACCACCAAGGTGTATATTGCAGTTTTGTGATTGGTTTGGTAATCCCTCTATCTGGACTACCAGAGTAGTCACTTTCGTTCCTTTTCGACTCCCTAAAAGAAAAGGTCCATCTGAGCACTTGTCACTTTAGGCTCATTAAAAATCGAAGGTGACTAGAGTCATCTTTAGCTTTTTCTTGACTCTTAAAAATTGAAAAAGCAAGTTGTGTCAAAGCATCATAAAATTCTTTTAATTTGGAATAAAATCCCTATTCCCTTGTTGATCTTAGGTTGAGATAATGGAGTCCAATAATCAAGGGTTTCCCCTTGGGGTAATTAATACTCCCTTCTCCTCTTGGGGAGATATTGGTGCTCCTTATATGGCTACATTGTCCCTTCCAGGACTCACAATTGGCCTGCTAGTATGTCTATTCTTGACCTCTATCATTCAAAACACCGTAATTCCTCAGCAATCGAATCAGCAACCAAATGATACTGGAGTTTCTCCCTCACCTTCTACTTCATTTGCTTTTCCCTCTCCTTCTTCTTCTTCACTTGGTGAAACTAGTGATACTAAAAGCTAAGTAGCTAAGAAGAAGAAGAAAGGGAAGGAGAAGAAGAAGAAGAAGCCAGCCATGCAAGGGGGCAACCATGCATCGTTCGGTGAAAATCCTCACACTGCACCTTCCAAACCCAAATCTCCATGCATAATTTTCAAAGGAGAACATTATTATCGAGATTGTCCTTGCATCCCATGGATCTTGAGAGACTGATCTCGCCGCTTGCACCACCCGGTGTCATCAAAATTTGTCGATGATGTTGAGAGTACACCATAAACTAGTGAAAATGAAGTCAATGGACAAAACGGAAGATCTATATTTCCTTGTAGGTTGTGTGAAGGCGGTCATGCCCTCCACCGTTTTCCTTTTCTTGACGAAACTAAAAGAGCCTTGGATAACCATGCTGCTTCAGCACAGTGACTTCCACCTGGATACAAGAAACTCTTGCCAAGTCCATCACTAGTTGAAAATTTGACTGACATACCTTTGTTGTCAGTCGAAACACCTATCGTTGAAGATAAACCCTCTGAGCCCACATCGGACCAAATTCAATAGGTCAAGACGATAGTTGACCCAGTCTTGCCTTCAGAAGGTCCACTTTTAGATGATATAGTCTCCAAAGAGAATGAGAATGACACCATTCAAATTCATTTAACTCAGAGTCTGATGAACATGGTGGCAATCTACCCATTCCTTTACCATAGGACAAAATTTCCCCATTTCAAGAGATTCCTCTAGTTGTTTATTCGGTCCCTCCTCCAAGCAATGTAGTCATTTCCTTAGATTGGAATCTACTAGCGGGACCCCGCCTTCCATCTAATGTACCATTCTAAATCATAGTACAAGCTTACAGAATGATCATGGCTGGCACTATCATAGATGAAGGGGCTTTTGTGAGTATCCTTCCTCAACTGCTTGGAAAGTACTTCATTCGCCATCGCTTCTTCCTAAGAATTGAAATTTGTCAAGCTTCAATAAAGGAACATGTCGACCATTAGGGATCCTTCCAAATTTGCCTATAACTTTGAGAAGGGAAACCATTCATTTGAATGTGATGGTAGTCCAAGGGCCATTATATTACAATCTACTCCTTGGGTGTGACTACATTTACAACATGGGAGCTATTGTTTCCTCACTCTTTCGGGTGATGTGCTTCGCGTATGAAGGCAGAATGATACAACTTGTTGACCAACTTTCATTCCCCAGTTCAATCAAAGCTACAATTCAAACACCATCCCTAAATGGTCTCTTTGCACAAGGAATGTCTCTTCAACCTTCAGTTAATCCACCTAATTACCATGACTGATTCAGTGAATGTGCCAAAACCCAAGGGGCACGCACCCTGTCCTGCTTCGGCAGGTGAAGCCAGATGAAAAGATAGATTTCCTCATAGGATATATGATTGGTTTGAAACACCATTTCCATGTAGGATATGGGATCAGTTCGAAATAGGATTTCCTCATTGTAGGTTGTATGATTGGTTTGAAACGCCATTTCCATATAGGATATGGGATTAGTCTGAAACAAGATCTGCTCAAAGGTTATGTGAATGGTCCAAAATACCATTTCCTTGTAGGTTATTTGATTGGAAGTGTCGGCCCATGTTTTTCACCTTTGTCTATTTCGATGGATAAAGCCAAGGAAGTGTTTTATCTGCTCTGCAGATGAAACATACTTGCTTAAATGCAAGGGCTTCCGTATGGTAGCCTGGAAACTCTACTTTTCTTTATACCTAGGGGCATGCAAACATTTTTTACGCAAGTGAAAAGTGACCAGTGTAACTTTAACCCCATAGTATTTTACTACCTTCAACTATTTAGGTTAGGTGATTGGTCTAATCCACCATTCACCTTTGTCAGCAGCCCCGACAAAGTAAGGGAAACGATTTGTAGGAAACTATCCTACCTAACCTCAGTAGTTCATTAACTCTTAGTATCATAGTTGGTCATTTCTAGCCTACATACAGAAGGCACCTGAGCAAAGTTTCGCATGGGACAAACTCACTAAAAAATGAACCTACTAATAAGAGACATCCTTAAAGATGACTAAAGTGAGCAATGCTTCCGCAAAGTTCAAGCTCGTTAAAAACTAAACCTACTGCTGATCACATGTTGGCACAAGATTCAAGCTCGTTAAAAAAATAAACCCACCACTAAGCACATGTTAGCACAAGGTTCAATCTCATTAAAAAATAAACCCGCCTTTCAGTAAATAACCTTTGTGATTGCATTGCTATTAGCCTTTTGAGCCTTGGTCATGTTCTTACCATCACCACCACTCTTTTAGTCGATCATAGCCTCCACTTGATTATTTATCCTTTTGAGGAACAGCTACAATGAGTGATTCTGTTAGCCACCCTCTTTACACTCCCGTGTTTGAGAAGTTCCAAACTTACCTGGAACCAGTTGCTACCTGAAAACAACACTTGTTCCTAAAAAATGAGTCTCTTTTAAGCTCTTTCTAGACTCGTAAAATGTGAAAAGATTGTCGAGCCACTGGCCTTTCTAGCTTGTTAAAGTAAAGGGAAATGCCATCCCTCCTCTACATTTTAATCTTTTTGGACCTGAGGGATCATTCCACAAAAGGATAAAGCACTTTTCTTTTTGGCTCGCTAAAACTGTCAAAAAGTCATCCCTTTTGTATTATTTTATACTTTGTTGGACTTAAGGGATTATGCCACAAAAAGGGACTACTGGGGTTTCCTTTTTGTGCCTTTTCAAACTCTCTAAACATGAAAAGAACCAAGTTATCTTTGTCGTTAAACTTGTTAAAACAATAGCGAAAAACTTGCCCATCCGGATAAGAGTGAGTTTCACTATTGCTAGGCTTGCTAAAACATAGTGACAGGTTTTCCTGAAGGGAAAATTGTAGAACAAGCATATGTTATCCTCCTCAAGCATGACAAAAATAAAGAGGTACTGGTCAGCAATGACTGGGGAAAAAGCGAAGAAAACTTGAAGAACTTCATTGGTAGCAGGTCGCTCTTGAACATGATACTTTCACTCATCACCATGATTGAGTCGGGTTGGGTTATTTTGTTCACTATCACCATTGGTCCTCCATACCATGCATGGGATTAATTGTACCAATTCATTTCAGTGACGTTGAAATGTTCTAGAGAAGTCACTTAGATAATTCACCAACCCATCTAACACCTCATCTACTACAATACCTTCACTCTCCATTTTTCATTACCACCATTCTTGAACCTTGTATCATCAGATCGTTTTCACATCCACAAAATCATTTGCTTCGTTTCATGTCGTAGATGTGGGATTCATTAAGGCCCTCCTACAATGGGTCACTTCTTGTCAACTTTAGCTCATTATCCAGGAAGTTGACTTAGGAACAACCCTTTCAGTACTTTAAAGCTTGCATACCTCAATGGCAAGTTTCTCACTTTCGGCAATAGGTTTACATCAATGGCCTTCGACCGAAAGATTTTGCATGGTGTTCGACATCGACTCACATATTCACACCATGTGAATTGTACTGTAGTACCTTGAGGGTCATCATCATTATTGGTGATTCCTCTCACATCTATTAACAACTTACATCATTGGTTGGTAATCAAGCAATGTCTTTCCATGCTTGACTTGAAAACATCTTTTCACATGGCTCGACTTGTACAACAGGCGAAGATTGAATGAGTTTGAGGACCCCAGATCTAGTTTCACCAATCCAAGATGCAATATATTTAGGAAAATAAAGACATCAAATGTACTCCATAGTTGCACAGATGATCATCCAAGCTAAGGATGATGGCTCTACCAGAATCACTAGTCTGCAACAGTAGACGATTGTCTGTCCTATGTACATGAAAATGAATTTATAAAGCTGAGCATGGGAATGCCTGCCTCAGCTAGATCATGAAAATATTATGAAGATAATGTATTGTATTGTATCTTATTGCAGGTCACCTTCCAGTTCGGAAAACCATGGATCCTTATGATAAAGCATTTCACCCGACATATGAAGATTTACAACCTCGTGGTTTAAGGGGCAACTGTTATAGACATATTTAGGCACTGCAAGCCCAATCACATATGTCATTAAACCAAGAGCTCTTAAACCTGTAAAAGTGTTTCTTCATACCCTAAAGGATCAAGCTCAGTTGATTACATCATTTCCCAGAAGTTCCACCTGAAAAACTACTCAAAACTGGTCAAAACTGACCCATACAGACTGCTCTTTGGCTAGGTTGTGATGCATCTAACCTATTACACACAAGGGGTGTGATGCATACAGAGAAGGCCTTCTGTATGGTGTGATGAGCTAGAGCAGACTAATGGCAGAGGTAGTTGGCTAATTGGAAAACCAGAAAATCTTCTAGAAACTGCTCATATGACACTTGCCTCTCTGAATTCGCCCAGGGATGAGTAAGAGATCATAAAATCTCCAAGCAGAACCAAGAACTAGTAGTGGAATGACACTAATCGAAAACCTAGAAGCTGACTCACCCCCTGCAAATTCTAAATATGGATCCCTCATCCTAGAGATCCAGAGGCTGGAATTTTGTATTTTATAAGGAAGTGTTGTTGGTTTCTCTGTGAAACATTGTATTGTTGGGTGATCTAGCTTTCCATGTTGGGAGGATGGTGTTGGATCAGACAGCTGGGTTGTAATCCTCTCTTCTACTTCTATCAATAAAGCTATTTGACTTTTCCTCCATATACTTGCGTATTTCTGAATCTTGTATTTGTGGATGCATTTGTATGGTTAATGTACCTCTCATTCTACGTTGTTTATGGTATCATAGATCTCTATGCGTTGATGGTTTCTTGTTGCTTTGCCTCTACAGGTGTTGTTTGAAGCGGGACAAGTGAGAAAGGAGTGGCAAGCTCTATGAAAGGACAGAGGAAACAAGCAATGAGCCAAGCGAAAGACTAAGGTTGGTGTTTTATGCTTCTCTCTTATCTATCTCCCATAAAGGAAAACACAAGTTACTTTGAATTGTTTGTTTCTAAGATAGCTACCCATCTTAGTGGGACTAGTAGATCTGAATAGACACTAGTTTTCTAAAAAACAATTGGCCTGCTGTAACTGTTGCTGCAAAAATAGGAATTTTTTTTCCTCCTTATCCTTAAGTAATAGTTGTACTTTGGACGCTTTATCAATAGTAGTAGAAGCATAGGCTACTGTGATCTGGGATAACTTAGTCAAAGTTTCTGTAGGATCAGTGGTAGAGTCTTGCTAAAGGACATCTAGCTGCTCTTTCTCAAGTGAGAGCACGCTATCTAATTTTTGTTTATTTCTTTGTCTTCTTACTACTGCTTTGTGTTGTGGATTATAAAATACATCTAGAGAAGGAATCTCCTCTATCTTCAGCATGATTTCAGATGATGGGGTTATGGGAATATGCTCCATTTCTAGAGCATTGACAATTGTTTCAATGATCGTTTCTATCATTGTATGTGTTGTATTCTCAGGTGTCTTCATGTTTTTTCTCCTCGGTATTGATCAATTCATTAAATGTTTCCCACTCTTTCTCTAACTCAGTTCTCACTGGTTTTGGTGGTTGGATGAGGGGAGTAGGAAACTTCACCTGTGGTGTCAACAAAAATTGTTGTTCTAGGTGCTCTTTAGATTGGGCAATATCCCTGATTGACCCTTCACTTTTATTATGGTCACTCTCAGACCGTTTAGACCATTCTGGTGATTCTTTTCTAGACTTAGACTTGGACTTATCTGGCTGTTAGCTTCCACTTATACTGATGCTGCGAGTGGGTTCCCTTATTTGTTCTAAGTGCAACTTGTCGAAGGGGATGTTTGCTAATGTTTGCTCTCTGTAGAGTTTCAACTTGGAATTCCACTGGGCCAAATTGAATTTTGGCCATGTGAAAAATGTCTCTAAGTGTACTCTTCTACTGGAAGATGTCATCAAAGATATCATCTTCTTTAGTGAATACCTTTATTTTGACAGTTGTAGTAAAATATTTTATGACATCAAAGGGATCAAATTATCTCCTTGGAGATTTAAAAAATCATAGACTTAGCATGTTGTCTACCTTTTTAAAAGCATGACCTAAATCAAACAATGGAAAGGCCCCACAGGCCACAGGGAATTGTGGCCAGACCAAGTTTTTCTTGTCCTTCAATTCTTTGCTCATTCTTCCAACCTCGCAGGTTTGGTAGGCTATTTCTCAGGCCAATAACTTATCAGGAACATATAAAGGAATCACATGAGGGGAAGCAATGCTTCCAAGTACTCTGATGTAAGTGAAAAACTCTTCTCCCAACCATCTTCTAACAGGGAGAATATCAACTTCAGCTTCGGGGGAAAATCTTGGGGCGTCTTTATTATACAAAATTCTATGAAGGGGTAACATAACTTTATGACAAATTCTATAAAAATATGGGGTAAACTTAGAGTCCCACAATTCCTTATGATAGACTTGAATGGGCAAGGGATTCTGTATAGTCCAATTCCAACCCATTAGAGGAAATCTAGAAACATAACATATTGCATCCATAACATACGTAGCTAAAAAGAAAGGAGGATAAATCCTCTGAGAGGGAGTTCTTTTATACCAGTAATTCCAAATAGTTGAGGCTAAATTATCAGACAATATCTGGGCCCAATCCATAATAGTGTCGTTAGTGGCTGCATCTAATAGGGGTAGCCACTCGAATGAAACTTGTTGATATCAGGCCTCCCAAATAGCCTACATAGCATAGCAACAACAAAAAAATATGGAGAGGAGAGGGAACCAGTACTGTACATACCATGTTTGTCCTCTTTCAATGGCTCTTCCTTTTCTGACCATATTTTGGTGCACTTTGCCAAATATTCATTTTCCTTAGCGAATTTCTCCATGAACAGCTTGTTGTAGCGTGCTCGCGGCCATGGTAAATTATACATATGTCTTAAATCCTATGGGATAAATCACCCAATAAGCTCCTAGTTTCGAGACTTGAATTTCCTGTATGTTATATCAACATTGTCCAATATCCACTTGACCATGTCGGTACAGGGAAGTATCTTAGGCTTTGTTTCTATGCGGTGCAGGAATAAGCATGCAAGTTCAATAAGTGATGCTTCAGATGACCCATGTGCATCTGTTGTAACTATAAGTTTCATAACTTTGGGGTTTTCTTCTTCCAGCAGATTGTACATGCCTTCCCAAGTGGATATGCTGGCTTCTCTGGTACAGGTGGTGTCTTTGAAGAAGGGCATCATCTCTGTTTTCTCAGCAACTAGAGTTTTTTGCTTTTCCCCATTACATTCTATACACTTCTCTGTATATTATTCTGCTTGCCGCTCCAGTGAATTTACAAGTAAGGAAAGAATAATGGTAAGTGATAAGGTGACAGGAAAGCTCTTAATTTCGAAATCACATCAAATATATCACCCTACATGAAACAACCTTTCGATCAGATCTAAATATTTTCTCATAAATGGTCACTAATAAACCAATAAGTTGACATTAATGGTCATAACTCAGTATCAGATTATGAGAAATATTTCATTGAATAATGAGCCATGTTGATATGCGATAAAGTGATTTTGCGATTTACTTCGCAATATCGCAGATCACCATATTGCTAATCCTTTTTGTTAATAATCATTTATTTGTTTATGCGATTGTGAGATGCAATTTGCAAGATGCTTTATTGCATATTGTAGGATCGGGATGTTTTATCTTAGATGGTGCTTGCAACATATGAAATCTGCGATGATTTTGAAAGGCGTACGATCTTGCATCATGACGTTTTTGCAATTTCGAAAGTTTTTTTATATGATATCCTCATTACCCTTTTGCGATGCGATGTTTATTATTAGGAGAATGATTTTATTTTAAACTTATCATAATACTTAAGGTTTTGGGTTTTGTGGATGTTTTTCCTAAGTTTATGATACTATTTTTTATTCGAAGGGAATTATAAGTGCTAGTTTTTTTTATTTTTTAGAAGGGTCCCCATTTATTTAGTTTTATTACTAATACTAAATAAAAAAGGGCGTTGTTGATGGCCACAATAATTGGCCATTCACTAAGAAGAACCAGTTATCTCTGATTATCTTTTGAATTTTCTAAAACCTCCAAAACAAAAATGTTTTCTGGAAATTCAAACTTTATTATAGAAATATAAAGTGCATCATGCTCTTAGCCATTAATGGTAGTTTGTTTCTTCTGTGCTAATTCTGATTATTTTCTTCCCAAAGCTAGTCCTTGTATTTACATCATCCACTACTTGCTTTATAAAGATAAAAACAAAGACATCTATGTAGATCAGTTTTAACTATGCTCATTTGTCGTAGGTAGAGCCTCTACTGCCAGCAGGTTTCCTTAGCCTTGATAGAGTTACCTGTTACCCAGCAATGATCTTTTATCCTACTTCGAGAAATATACAATTTTCAAAGATAAATCCATATCCACACTTATTTCTTTTATTTTTTTCTAATTCCTAAAGAATAATGTCTTGGTTCGATCGCCAAATTTTGATAGTGCCATTCACTTGATTTACAACTTTGTTGAACAAGCTGGCTCATGATGAGACCCCTTGTCTTTTGATTTCAACAATATTTAGTCATTGCCCTATTTTGATATGTAGTTTTGGTAATGTCAGCAAGTTATAATCTCTATGATCATGATAAGTCACCTCGTGATGAGACCTCTTATTCTTTAAGTCTATAGTGTATCATTGGATTACTCCTTGAAACTCATAATTCCCTAGGTGGAGAGGAAGTCATTGGTTCCTTAAGAATAGCTCTGGATGACCATTATAGAGTATTTTGAAGATAACTTTTCTACAGAGAACCTTCGTTTTGTTATTGATGCTTTTCAAGACTGATATAAAACAAATTCCCACTAAAGGTTGTTTTTATCAAAATTCATAAGGCTAAAACTAGTAAAATTTTTAGGTTTATAGCATTTGGTTGTATCTTTTAATAATAATGATTAACTTTCCAACTCAGTTCTATTTATACAAGTGAAAAACAAAATTTAAAAGAAACACTTACCTTTTTGTGAAATCCAAAGGTAACCCTGTTTTATTATCAAAATAAGGTTATAAAATAATAATTTACAAAAATAGAGGAGGTCATCTTCCATGGAAAGTATTTTTTAAGGATCTACCCATTAATAGGTAAATATTATCTTTTCCGTACTAAATCTTGCAAAATGAAAGTCGATGGACCTATAATTTCAACAATTTGGAATGGTCCAAGCCACATTCATTGGAATTTAGAATGTTTGCCTTTTTCTTCGTGAGTCTTATCCCATTTCAATAGTAAATCTCCAATTTGAAAATCCTTCCTAGATACCATGTTTGAATCAAAGGAAGCCTTTACTAATGCTTGATAATGAGCATGTGTAATTTTAGTCTATTCTCGTTGCTCTTCTAGCTTAAGGATTTATAGTTGTCTTAGTTGTAAAGATGAAGATGGTGTTTCCTCAATAAATTGAACTAAGGCTAAAATAAGGAATTGCTAGATGAGTTGGGAGAACTACTTCTTTCCCATAAACTAAATTAATGGGAAAAGTGCCCATGGAAGCCTTTTGAGTTATTCGGTCTGCCCAGAGAGCATACATCAAAGCTTTGTGCAATTTTTTATGATTCTGATCAATGGTTTGCTTAATGATTCTAATTAAGTTTATATTTGTTGATTCAGCCAACCCGTTCCCTTGTGGGTAAAAATTGGTAGAATATTTAAGCTTAGAACCCCTTTTAAGTGCAAATTCAGTCATAGCAGTGCCAAAAAAATATGATGCATTGTGAAACATTAAAGCAGAAGGTAAATCAAACCTAGTAATTATGAACTGATCTATGAAATCGATGATATGTTTAGCATTAGCTGTCTTGAGAGGAACTACTTCCACCCATTTAGTAAAATAATTTGTAGCTATAAGGATGTACCTATGTTGTTTAGAAAAGTGACGAACAATCTCACCTATTATATCCCATCCCCATTGATGAAATGGTTGATTGATATTGACTAGTTGCAATGGCAATGATGGTTTCTTCAATCTTTCGATAGCAGTTTGACAAATTTGACATTTCCTTACATAGCCATGTGCATCTCTAAATAGTTTAGTGCAATAGTATCCCACACGCAAAATTTTATGTGATGTTGCATCTCCTGCATAATGTCCACCTGCTGGTCCATCATGGAGTTCCTGCAACACTTTTTCAGCTCAGATTTCTCAAGACACTGTAGAAGAACATAATCATAATTCATCCTAAAGAGCACATCGTTTACGAGTTTATACTACTTGGCTTTCAATCTTAGGGCTATTTTCTTTGTATAATTCAGATTTGAAGGAGCATATCTGTTTTTTAAACAAAACATAATATCAGCATATCTCGATTCAATATTGTTTAGGCTTACCTCATACATTTGTACCTCTTGATTTGGAGATGGTATTACAGAAATAAGCGATGCTCCAACCAACATCTTGCAAAATCCTTGACCTTTTACAATATTTGCTGGCTTGATCTCTGCGTCGTATTCTTGTAGGGCAGTGAGCCAATTTGCTCTCTTTTCAACCATGTCTCTCTGCACTAAGAGATTTCTTACCACTGCAAATGGCACTATTATCTCTGTATGGGTCTTAAGAAGAAAGATTCTAAAATATTTGATCACTTTGAAAACAATATAAGCTTTTTCTAAACGTAAGAATAATTTAATTCAACCCCTTGCAAATTTGAATTGAAGAAGGAAATTGGGGCTTCTACTTTGTCTTGATTGGCTTGCGTGAGTATTGCAACGTATGACTTCTCAGAGGAAAATGTATACAAAATGAAAGGATCAGAAAAATTTGGAGCTGCTAGGGATGGGGCATTAACAATCACTTGCTTAATCAGATTGAGTGCTTCATACTCTGCTTGGCCCCATTTAAAAAGTGATTTTTTCTTCATCATTGCTTGTAGTGGTGACACAGTCCTTGGGAAGTATGGAACAAATATTTTAAGAAAATTAATTTGGCCAAGGAAGGATTGCCATGCTTTCTTATTATGTGGTAAGGACATTTCGGAAATTTCCTTAATTCTCTCTGGATCAAAATGGATCCTAGATTTTAACACTATAAATCCAAGAAGTTTTCCTTCACTTAATGCAAAAAAGGAATTTTTTTGATTAGGCGAAATCCCACACCTTTGACAACGTTGGAAGCTCTTCTTTAAGTCTCTGAGGTGATTACCACATTTTTTAGAATATACTGTTATGTCATCCAACTAAATCACCACTAATTTGTTTACTAATCCCTTAAATGCGATATCCATGGCCCTTTGAAATGTGGCATCAGTGTTAATCAACTCAAAAGGCATATTTTGATATGCATAAGTACCCCATTTGTTTTAGAACGTGGTTTTTAGTTGATCGTGAGGATGGACCAAGACTTGGTTGTAGCCAGAGAAACTATCTAAAAAGGACATTAATTCTAATCCTGCAACTGCTTGCAATATTAGTTCCATATGAGGCAGGGGAAAATTATCCTTTTGGCAAGCTTTGTTAAGATTTTGAAAGTCAATACAAATTCGAATGTCTCCGTTTTTTCTTCTAACTGGAACTAAGTTGGAAACCCATCTATAATGTCGAATGGGAAAAATAATTTTGGCTTTCAGTAATTTATTGAGCTCAAATTTAATCTGACTTTCTAGATTAGGATGGATGTTCCTCAGGTTTTGCTAGACATGTTTTTCATCAGCTATCATCGGGATAGTATGCTGAATGATTGAAGTGTTGTAAGTCTTAAGGTCATCGTAATTCCAGGAAAAGACAATTTTATATTGTTTTAGGAGCCGAACAAAGGGTAATTTTTATTTTGGGGCTAGGTCAAGACCTAGGTTCATATTCTATAGATTGGTATCCATTCCTAGATTTACTAATTCATAGTTTAGAGTTGAACTCTAAAGTTTTGAATTAGAAGACCTTTTAAATCGGTCTTTCAAATCATATAGGTCTTCTAACTTGACTACATATTTTCGTATGGCATTATTAGTGCTTTGTTGTTGTAATTGCTTGTCATGTTGGTCCTCATCAATTATTCGATTAGTGTAAGATCCTTATGATGTCAGGAAACTTACAATATCAGGATCATCGTTAAAAATTCTCCAATTGGTAACATTATCAGAGATCGAGGGTCTAAAGATCAATTCGATTGAGAATTTGTCTAGTTTATAGTCTTCTGAGGGAATGGGCTTGGAAGCTACATTAGCCAGGAGGTCATCACTAGCATTTTGGAGTCTGAGAATGGATGAAATATGGAATGCTATAAAATGTTCAGTTAGATCTTGCACTAAATATTGATAATGCTTTGAATGACCTGATAGACAATTTATAGTATTTCGTACCTATTTAATAACAATCTCAGAGTCTCCAAAGACTTGTAGATACTTGATGTCTAGTCCAATTACCTTGTACAACCCTTGTACTATAGCTTCATATTCTGCAATGTTGTTTGTGCAATCAAACTCAAGTCTACAAGTTAGCATGGTTTTATCCCCTTCTACACTGACTAATACACATCCTGCTCCTGCTCTATCATTAGACTTAGAACCGTCAAAAAATAATTTCAAGAGCAAAGAGTTATTTATAGGACCATCTACAAAATTGACACATTTAGAACTATCTGTTTGAGAAAAGTTTTCTAATTGAAACAAATTATAATTTTCTAAATAAGATGAAGTATGAGCATTAAAATTTCCTAAGAAAGAGTCAACAGAATAGTTGCAAATTATATTGTTGATGTATGCTATAGGTTCATTTTCTCTTTCCAATTCCATCACTATGTATTTTTTGTGTCTCTCTTGCTCAAACTTTATCTAATTTGGTTTACCATTGTAAGGGAGCCACATGTGTGATCAGTCAGTCGCAAGGTATCCATGAAGCTTTTCAGACCATTCCCTACTAAGAATTAAACCGTAAAATTTAGGAATTTCTGCAACTAAAATATCAATGACTTGATATACCTTTGGATTGCACGAGAGCCTTATGGTAATTTGATTTATTTCACCAATTACTTCAACCTGTGATTAGTCTAGCTGAACTATGCATACTACAAATTTTTGACGTTGGACATTTAACTTTGCACATATTGTTTTAGGTAAAACATTAGATGAAGCTCCTAAATCTACCAAACAATTATGCAAGTTTATATTCAAAAATTTGCAAGTAAGAAGGAATGGAGGAGTATGGGATTTTGACCTACCTCCAATCAAAGTAATATCATTTGGGTCAACCTTATTTGCCATATTAGTTGGAGTTCTTCCCATCTTAGGAGAATCTTGTGAGATTTCAGTGGAAGGAAGAGGTGAAACGAGTATTGCATGTAACTCTTTCAAAAGTAGTTTATCTTGATGTTTTAATTTGCTCAGTTCGTGAAAAGTAATGTTAGCCCTAGTCTTTTTCATGTTTTCAATGATATTATACTCCATCTCATCAGAAACAATTAATGTTTTAGATGGAGTTGATGAATTGGATTAGAATGGGCTTGTTTGAGTCGCTTTTGGTGATGATTTCTTACCTGCCACTTTATCTTTGGATACCAAGCGTGCGTTCTTCTGTTTAGAACTGGGTTGTGGAGGATCGAGTTGATTTCTACTTCTGGTACTAAATAGTGATGCCTCTTGATCCTATTCATCTAGAAGAATGAAGTCCCACATTCCCTGTAGCTCTACAACTTCATCTTCATCAATGGGTTCTTCATTAGAAATTTCCTCTTCCTCTCCATCAGATTTTGCATTTATGAATCAATTGAAGGATTTTTCTATAAGGCTTATAGGATTTCTTAGAAGAAGTCTCTGCTACTTGTCTTTTAATGTCAAACATTTCGTTAGACATGGTTTTTAAGACTTTCTGCAATCCTTCTAAATCAAATGGGTCATTTATTTGCTTTTTCTTAGGATCATCTCTAAAAGTAACCTTCTTAGATTTTCTTTCATCGATAGTGTTTTTCTTTTCAAAAGCTAAGATACATTTTTCTATTGCTATCACTTCCTTTATGTTTTCGGCCAATGTTGTCTTGGCAGCCCTATCAACAAAGATTGCTATGTTCAATGGAAAGAAGATATATACCATTCGCTTCGAACTTCTTCACTAGGCTTGGAAGCGGTCAGAATTTTATTCAAAAGCTTGTTGAAATGTAAGTTAAAATATTTGATAGGTTCTCTTGATTCAGTCTTAAGATTTGATAGATCGTTGATCAATGTTACCATAGACCTATCATTGCCGAACTTTGTTAAGAATTTCTCTTGGAAAATGTCCCTGCTAGTAATGGACCCTGATGGTAATGAAAAATACCAGGATTTGGCTGCTGCTTGTAAACTATAAGGAAAAATTCTAACAACAATGTCTTCATTTGTAACTCCATTTAAATTTATTGATAACATAAAGTTGTTTATGTGTTCTTTTGCTAGCATTCTTGCTTCAAGACTAAACTTGGGTAGCCATTTTTTAGGATGGACTAGTAATTGACTCAAGGGCGTAAGCATTGACACTACCCCTGGATTATTCCATGGGTTTTCAGCCATCGTCGAACTACTAACAGAGGAAAGCATAGAAGAAGTTCCTTCTGGTAGGGATGAGGATGTTAAAGTTCCACTACTCTGATGGACAATAATATAAAGTGGAGGGGTTGATGGTTCACTTTGCATGGAGAAGTTGGAATGGACGTTGATGATGAAAGAGTCTCACTATCAAACCTTGCTCCTTTCCTTTTAGATAGAGGTAATTTAGTTGGTTTGATACCAAAATTTTCACTTTTTAATCTGGTAAGAGGATGAGAAAGATTGTATTGCGGGGTCACACTACCTCAAGATCAAAGACTCAACTTCAGGAGGTTTGATAGTAGATCTATCTGAAATGTTTGGGTTTGTGGCAGTGGTTTTTGTTTTCTCAACTTCACGCTTAATATTTAAAGACTCGAAATGCAATGGAGAATTTGGGGGAGATGTTGAGGGCGATTTACTCTCAAAATGGTGTTTATATTTAGATTTACTAGCCATTCACAGTTCAAGCCCTCCTTCTAGCACCAAATATGTTGAAGCCCCGAAAATCGGGTCTACAACAAGGGGGATACCCACCCAATCTGGACCTTGAAAGAAGCTCCTTTTTCATTTGGGATGGTGGGTTCGATTGGAGATAATGGGACCAGTTCCAAAATTTGTTTGTGATAATAAGAGTTGATGTTTTCCTTTCTAAAGATTTCTAAATAGAATGCTTTTAATCTAAATTTAATATAAAACATGCAATTATTTTCTAATGAATGGAAACATCTAATTGTAAAACTATCCCAGTATTAATTCTTCACTTATGCGATCTAAAATAGTTTCTAACAACAATTGGTAATAAATATCATTCAATTGCTACAAGAAAAGAATTCATTAAAAGTGAATTGTTTTGTATGAGAAATTAGCCAAACCAATTGTGAGAAACATTTTGCATAATAAGTTATTCATATATTAAGCATAATCAGAATAGTCACGATTGTACAAAAGTGCCAAATGATAACTTAAGCATTCAGGCTTTCATATATAAATGAATGAACATAAAATATTACCTTGACACATAAACATAAATCATTAAGAGATAAAAGTACCATTGATAACAAGTCCTACTCATGAGATTCAACAATATATATTTATCTTCTCATAATTCAATATATACTAAGAGTACATTTATGCATTTCATTAGCAGACATTAAACACAGATATCAATAAATCTCATTCCATTCATTCATCAAAACCTCCTAAGAGGGTGCAGAAGTGCATGTTCTAAAGAAATGTTTTTCACAAATTTCTAGAG
This sequence comes from Pinus taeda, assembly GCA_000404065.3. NCBI lineage: Eukaryota > Viridiplantae > Streptophyta > Pinopsida > Pinales > Pinaceae > Pinus > Pinus taeda. The sequence continues at coordinate 129,224 of APFE030645359.1, forward strand.
CCTTCTCTAAATGCATGAGAGTTGTTACAATACTACTAACTAAAGAATAAAAATAGTTGATTACAAAAATATAGGAGGAGGTTTAAATTACCATCCTCATTTAAGGAAAAAATAAATCAAAAAGAAAACTAAAATTGTATCTGAAAATTAACTATGCATTTGTTCTTTGAGATCGCAAGCATTCACATTGGCTTCAGGAGAGTTGGTTGGCTAACCTCCGATTTTAGTTGTGCTACAAAAATATAATCAGCAAGTGTTGGCGCTATCCTTTCGGTAGAATTTCTAAGGCATTTCAGAGTCATGTATTGACTATGTGGTTCAACCAAGTATTGCGAGTAAGTGGCCCAATTCAACTTGGTTAACTTCTTGATTGACTTTGCCTTTTCTTTAGCTTTCTATCTCCAACTTGTCTATAGTTTTTATGCCTTTGGGAGAAATCCCGGAGCGGTTTCTGATATTAGTTTTGCTCTATGCAGATTTTCGTTGACACAGTCAATGACATTGCTCACCGCTGTCACTTCTTCTTTTGTTGCCTATTCTACCTTTTTAATCTATGCATTCCACTTATTGAACAACATTTTCTTGTGGGCTTCATTGATTTTGAGCAAGCATGTTTTCTTTCCTTCCTCTGATTCCTGTCAAATCAAATAATCAGAAACTTTGTTATCAAATCATAATCGAGTCGCAAATCCACAACTTTACTTGTAATTTTATCGCTCATCTCGCAATGGGAGTTCCATTGCGATATTCTTTGGTAGAGTGCCTCTTGCTGTTGCAAGAGTTGGTCATTCAAGGCAAGGGCTTCTGAGATAAATTATGTGACTTTTGGGTCGTCTTTATGCATTTTTAACATGGCATATAATTGATGTTTTTTTTCAGCCAAACTACTTTGAAACCCTAGCTACATCTGTTGAAATCCCTGTTGTAAATTTTCTATTTTTTCTTCTGTTTCTTGGTTAGCATGAGCCTACTGTAAGTGTTGCTGTAAAAATAGGATTTCTTCCTCCTTATCCTTAAGTAATAGTTGTACTTCAGATGCTTTATCAATAGTAACAAAAGCATAGGCTCCTGCAATTTGGGATAACTTAGTTAAATGTTTCGTAGGATCAGTGGTAGGATCTCGCCAAATGACATCTAGCTGCTTTGCCTCAGGGGAGAGAACGTTATCTAATTTTCATTTCTTTCTTTGTCTTCTTACCATTGCCTTGTGCTGAGGACTATAAAATACATCTAGAGGAGGAATCTCCTCTATCTTCAGCATGATTTTAGATGATGGGTTATGGGAATATGCTTTTTTTCTGGAACATTGACAATTGTTTCAATGACCATTTATGTCATTGTCTGTGTTGTATTCTCAGGTGTCTTCATGCTTTTGTCTTTGGTATTGATCAATTCATTAAATGTTTCCCACTGTTTGTCTAGCTCAGTTCTCACTGGCTTTACTGGCTGGATGAGGAGAGTGGGAGCCTTCACAGTGCTCTTTAGATTGGGTAGTATCCCTCACTGACCCTTCACTTTTATTATGGTCACTCTTGGACCATTTAGATCGTTTTGGTGATTCTTTTCCAGACATAGACTTGGACTTATCTGTCCCTCAACTTCCATTTATACTATTGATCAGAGTGGGTTCCCTTATTGGTTCTAAGCGTAACTTGTCCAGGGGGATGTTTGCTAATCTCTGCATTCTGTAGAGTTTAAATTCTTGGAATTCCACTAGGCCAAATTGAATTTGGGCCATGTGCAAACTGTTTTTAAGTGCACTCTTCTGCTAGAAGATGTCATCAAAGAAAACATCTTCTTTAGTGAATACCTTTATTTTAACAGCCATAATAAAACATTTTATGACATCAAAGGGATTGAATTGTCTCCTTGGAAATATAAACGGTCATAAACTCAGCATGTTATCTACTTCTTTGAAAGCATGACCTAAATCAAATAGCAGGAAGGCCCCACAGACCACATGGAATTGCGGCCAGATGGCCTTTTTCTTTTCTTTCAGTTCTTTGCTCATTACTCCAACCCCGCACGTTTGGTAGGCTATTTCTCGGGCCAATAACTTATCAGGAACATATAATGGAAGCACATGAGGGGAAGAAATGCTTCCAAATACTTTGATGTAAGTGAAAAACTCTTCTTTGAACAATCTTATGATAGGGAGAATATCAACTTCAGCTTCTGGGGAAAATCTTGGGGTGTCTTTATTATATAATATTTTGTGAAGGGGTAACATAACTCCATGAAAAATTATATAAAAACATGGGGTAAACTTGGAATCCCACAATTCCTTATGGTAGATCTGAATGGGCAAGGGATTCTATATAGTATACTTCCAACCCATTAGAGGAAATCTAGAAGCAGAACATATTGCATCCATAACATAAGAAGCTAAAAAGAAAGGAGGATAAATCCTCTTAGAGGGAGTTCTTTTAGACCGGTAATTCCAAATAGCAAAGGCTAAATTATCAGACAATATCTGGGCCTAATCCATAATAGTGGCATTAGTGGTCGCATCTAATAGGGGTAGCCACTCGGATGAAAACTTGTTGATATTAGGCCTTCCAAATAGCCTACATAGCATAGCAACAACAAAAAAATATGGGGAGGAGAGGGAACCAGTACTGTACATACCATGTTTGTCCTTTTTCAATGGCTCTTCCTTTGCAAACTAGTTTTTGGTGCGCTCCATGAAATTTTCGTTTTCCTTGGTGAATTTATCCATGAACTGCTTGTTTTAGCTTGCCTGCGGCTCTAGTAAGTGATACATAAGTCTTAAATCCTCTGGGGTAAATGACCCAATAAGATCCTGGCTCCAAGACTTGAATTTACTATCTGTTATATCAGCATTGCCTAGTACTCATTTTACCATGTCGGTATGGGGAAGTATCTTAGGCCTTGCTACTATGTGGTGCAGGAATGAGCATGCAAGTTTAGTAAGTGATGCTTCAGATGACCCATGTGCATCTGTTGTAACTGTAACTTCCATAACTTTGGGGTTTTCTTCTTCTAGCAGACTGTACATGCCTTCCCAAGTGGATATGCTAGCTTCTCTAGTACAAGTGGTGTATGTGAATAAGGGTGTCATCTCTGTTTTCTCAGTAACCAGATCTTTTCCCCTTTTCCCCAATACATTCTGTAGACTGCTGCGTATATTATTTTGCTTTCCGCTCTTGCAAGTTTACAAGTAAGGAAAGAATAATGGTAAGTGATAAGGTGACAAGAAAGCTCTTAATTTCGAAATCATATCAAATATACCACCCTACGTGAAACAACCTTTCGATTAGATCTAAACTTTTTCTCATAAATTACCATCAATAAACCACTAAGTTGACGTTAATGCCCGTAACTCGATATTAGACTACAAGAAATATTTCATTGAACAATGAGCCATATTGATCTTCCTATAAAGTGATTTTGTGATTTGCTTCGCAATATCACAGATCACCATATCACTAATCCTTTTCGTTAATAATCATTTATTTCTTTATGCGACTGTGAGATGTGATTTGTGAGATGCTTTATCGCATATTGCAGGATTGCGATGTTTTATCTTAGATGGTGCTTGCAACATATGAAATCTGTGATGTGCGATGAGTATGTAAGGTGTGTGATCTCACATTATCACATTTTCGCAATTTCAAAAGTTTATTTATATTATATCCTCCATTACCATTTTGTGATGCAATGTTTATTGTTAGGAGAACGATTTTATTTGAAACTTATCATAATACTTAAGATTTTGGGTTTTGCAGATGTTTTTCCTAAGTTTATGATAGTGTGTTTTATTCCAAGGGAATTATAAGTGCTAGTTTTTTCATTTTTTAGAAGGGTCCCCATTTATTTAGTTTAATTACTAATACTAAATAAAAAGGGGATTTATTGATGGCCACAACATACTGCTACTACTACTTTTGCTGCTACTATTGCTACTATTCATACAATGTGTTGTACAAGTTTTGTTTCCATAAGTTGGGCAAGGAATGAGTCGCAACTGTGCATCTAGTGGGGTTGGATCTCGCCATGTAGGATAACACTCCAATGTTGTCTCAAGGAGGCCGTTGTTGGACATGATTTGCGCGAAGGCGAATGGTTCATTCTTTCCATTGATGCGAGTGACATTATGCTTCATGTACCTCTCGAAATCTACCCCGATTTTGTTGCACTTGCCTTTATAAGAAAGCCACATGTGAGACTACTCTGTATAAAAATATCCATCTAAAGTGTTGGACAATCTCTATTGAGTAATAGACCATATGCTTCTAGAATGTCCACAATAACTATGTTGATGCCTTGGTTGACTCGACCGTCATGAGATAGTCGAATGATCACATCTTTTAATTCACCAACGGTTGGTACCAATGTTCAATCAAGTTGGATTATTCACATGGATGTCTCACTCCATTGTGCATTGATCCTTTTAGAGATGTAGAGCAGCCTGACATTGGCTATCACGCTGGAATCAACCAAATAGTTGTGAACATTATAGTTGAAAATTTGAAAAGATATCTAGAATAGATGGAAACATGAGTTTGCTTCTTCCATCTAGAGTGTATTGAATGTAGTTGAAAGTGATCCGGGAGGTGTGCTTGCTCCCTTGATAGTAGATGTTGTGTTGTCTGTAGCTCTTTGTCCCAATGCATGTAATAAGATATCTCGCTGGCTCTAGATCTTAGCCAACGCGAGTAAACTAATATTTTCCCAAATTTTCTTCATATCATCAATAATGTTGTAATCTAGAGGTGGAAGACTCACTGAGGTGTTTAGGGTAAAACGAGTGCTCGTGTTATCTAGCGGAGTGTTATGCATCTTGTTGCTCATGGATGTGTTTATGTCCACCACTGTCCTCCAAGAATTTCTTTGTGTTTTCTGCTTTGGGTTGGCCAGTTGATCGGTCTTCCTTATCAACAGACTGACCATTTCTTACATCTTCCCAAGTGTGGGGGGAACCCCTTTACTCCTGATATTATAATGGTCCATTTTCTTTTGGGGCTTCTTCTTGGTGTTCTTCTTTACCATTGTTTGTGAGCACTGATACGCATTCACCACATGCTTAGAGCTTGATGGCTCATCAGGTGCAACCTCTTCATCATTATCTGTGTCTTACGATTTCTCCTACATATTGATTCTTGTATCGAATGTACGAATGTTAAAATCAGTTTTGACTCGCTTCCGGCTCAAACAAGAGTTCTCAGGATGATGTTCCTTCTGGAAAGAACAAAATTTCAGATCTTCACACTATTCAAGCTGGAACACAGTCTTCTCTGCAATTTTTGAAATGAACTGGTTGTTTCTTGGTGCGTTGCTTGCCCATCTTTGCCTAGGTGGGTCAATGCTTGCAAATGTGTTTGTTCTATGTTGTTTGAGTTCAGACATTTCAATGGAGAAGCTCTTGAAAAGATGACGGAGGTTCTCAAAATAGGTTTCTTCCTTATCTCTACCCTTGCTCATCATTGCGTTGGACTTCCTACTCGCATCCTTCGATTCCTTCACCGATTAATCATTCTTGATGAATTCAACTACATGGAGGTCTTTCTCAATAGGGATAACCTCTTCACAATTTTTCAATAGTGTTAGTTTTGTAGCTCGCTTGATGAACTGTTGGATTTTGGTAGGCAGTGTGAATGTGTAGTAATCAGTGATGATAAAGTCATGAGGCTTAGTGTCTACTGTGACTTGTTCAATATACATGTAAACCTCTTATTCAAATCTTTCACTTTCTCTTTTCCCTCCATCTTGAGGCTTCCCAACTCTTTGAGTAGCATGGTCGGGGTCTTGTCATCAATGAACTTCTCAAGGAACATGCGTTTGAATGCAACCTAGTTGTGTATAGAGTTCAGTGGAAGGTTGTGATACCAAGTAGTTGCACGACCAAGCAGTTGCGTGACCAACCAAGGTACATGGGAACAACCTACATGCTACATCATCATAACATACCTCAAGGGTCTGCAGCTCTAGGTATAAGTTGTCTAAGTGGTCTTCCACCTTTACCATGTTGTCATGGCCAAACTTGACATTCATTCTCTCTACTTACCTCGACATCCTGCGTAAAATGACTGGTAGAGAAAATGGTCCCTGAGTCATCCATTGAAGATTTTGGGTTAGCCATATCTTCATCTACTTCATCATCTTCCTCTCCTTTGCATTCTGATGGTTCTGACTCTGAGTCTGTTCATTCATCTCCCCCTCCTCCACTACCTTCCCCTCCACCTCCTACATTGAAGTCTGATCACAAGAGTGTCTTGTTCGCCTTGTCAGATGATTGGAGGTTCCTTTTTGTCTTTGATAGCTTCTCCTAGACCTTCAAGTGTGGCAAGGGCTACTTCTTCCACAGATGATACAACAGCTCCTGTGGGAATAGCTTTTGGCTTCCTCACTATGGGTGGAAGATGCTATCTTTTTAGGATTAGTCTGACTCCTTTTGCGAGCTGGCGAGTGACGGGATGAATGGAGTGAACGTGTTGATATGGAGTATCGTGTTCAACACTGGGAGGTGAGGAGGAACCAATCGTAGAGTTGCGTGTAGGTGAGAGGGAGTGTGAGTTACTACCTTGAATAGGTGGTTATTGAATGAGTGTGAGGGGAATTTCAGCCATATACAACTAGATTCCTTCCTTTTAGCACCAAAAATGTTGACGGTGCTGAAGCTGCCAACATTCAGGGGATCACCCCGGTATGAACTCCCAGCTAGACCTGACATTGTTTGGTGTGGGAGTCCCATCTGGTATGATGGCCTAGTTGCCATTGTATTAAGGATTTCCTCAACTCTTTCTTGTCGCCACAGGAGAGTGGTATGCTTTGTCTTCAGGAAGTGAGTTTTGCATGCCTGGTGAGTGTAAGTGTACTCGTGTCAATGGTTCTTTCACTGTAAAAGGGGAATATGGTGAAAGAGAGTTCCACATTGGATGTGATGCTATCCTAGCTAGGCTAGGAACACAAAACACAATAGGGCATGCACAACGTTCAAAGGAAAAGTCCACATGGATGCGACAGTCACAACATACAAGGTAAGGTAACACATATGCTACTCAATAGATCAGTCTGAATGAGTGTAATGCTTGTTACAGTAAGGTTCATGTGAAAGGTATGTCTGATGTCCAGGAGAGAAGTCTACATGGGTGAGACAATGTTAACAGCATATAAAACACATTTCCATTAATAGATTATACATTAAAAGAAATGAAATAGTTCAAATGTACAAAAAAATTTAAATCAACATGCATTACATGTGTTAAGAATCAGCCTTACAACACATATAATACATGGGTGAAAATGTGCTAGCCTGTAGAAGGCTTCTGAATTAAACAAAATTTCCAAGACACATTGTTACACCATACATCACTAACCCCAAGTGTGGGGCATTGGAGCCACTACTTACCACTAAACGAAAATATTACAGACTCTCTTCGCTATGTGGGATGAGCTGAGGGGAAAAATTCCTTTGCATGTACAAATGAGGGGATATTTATAGCCAATTATGAAAGATACCCTTGTGGACGTTAGAATATCCTCATGACCATTTAACTTCCATGAATTTTTTACTTACATGACTTTTTTTTCAACAAGTGGGTCTCTTGGACATCCATTTTACATCACATTTATTGACAACATAGACCATAGTGAAGATGTTGGCAACACAACTCATGACATGACTCGACATGACTTGACATGAAAGTGTTGGTGCATTCACGCTGTTGCTGGAGTGCATGTCGAGTTAGATTTCTATTGGGTGATGGATGTCTACATGGTGTACCATAGCTTCACCTCCACATGCTGAAGTGCACGGATTCTTCAATGGTCCTTGGTTCGCTTGATGAAGATTTTCATGTTGTTCCTTGATTGCATGTTGGGAGGCTTGACAGGCTCATCTATTTGCAAAGGTGCATGTTCATCGCATTCGTCCATTTCACATGCATCATTCATTCATTTTTTGGTGAACCTGTCCTTCTGAATGTGCTACCTTCATTCATCCCATTCATCGTCTTACCATGTTTGTAGGTGTACCTGTACCTATAGTCACTGATGATGAGATGACAAAAAATACAAAACCTTCTATTCTACCATGACACATGATCATTTCAAATGCAAGTGATCGAGAGAGGAAAAAAGGTTGTGAAGTGGGATGGCGGCTCTGAGCACTGCTGATGGAAACTGTACAAGAGTCATTGAGTGATGGAGACAGAAAATCCAAGTCGACAATGACTATCTGCAAGGTCTAGCTTGGCTGGGAGGGAAAACTGTGCAAATTTTGGGAGGGACAGTCTAGGCTACAGGAAGGCAAGCTAAGGATGCTTTACACTTTTTTCGGAATGAACAGGTAGTAGTGGTTGTATAGCCAGACTTGTGGAATTTTCCAAAGGAACGGGTCAGGCTACATGAAGGGTCAACAGACAAGAATTGCATAGTTTTTTTGAGCAACTACCTGGGAGATTGGTAGCCAAAACAACACAATTCCCATAGGGAACTAGTAGTTGTCTGTTGGGGTCACTGGCAGCCAAAACTTTTCCATTCCCAGAGGCAACTAGTAGTTGGCTGCTAGAGTCATTGGCAGCCAAAAATGCATAATTCTTTGAGGGAACTAGCAATTTATTTCTAGGAACTACTAGTGGGAAAATTACATTGAGTATGGGAAGCTGACCTATTGATCATCTCTAGGTAACTTCTAAACTAAGTGGATTGTTGGACAACAAAAGGCTTGCTCAAGAATACTGCACAATTTCTTGGATGAGCAGTCGGTCCACTATTCGGATGACTGACTAGGAAAACTACGTAATTTTCTAAAGGAGGCAGGGATAGGCACTTCATGTCTGTCCAACCTATCTGTGTAATTTCCTTAGTGATTTGAGCAAGTGAGGTCAATCGCCTCTGCATAACATTTTAGGGGAGTCAATTCCGAGGTGATTGTCGGGTCCGATTGTCTGAAGGGCCATCATGAAGGTTGATTGAATTCCTTGTGGGTAGTGCAACTTGAAAGGATTAGATTGGTGTTTCTGTGCTATTTTGGATGAGAGTCGATCATGTCAATAGTAGGGTGATGGTCTAGCTCTCAGAGGGGAGTCTAGTCATTAGAAATTTTGTAAAATGACTAAGTTTGTGAACAATCGAAAGATACATAAGTGATCATACAACACACACTCACACGACTAGACGACGAAATGACCCAAACCATCCAGACACACATGTTTAACATGACTGATTGATGGTGCATGTGACAAGTGTGACACTTGTGATTGACTGTTCGTTGAGACGACGCTTGCGTGATAGTGAATGTGACTCTGTGTGTGAGTTCCATAGATTCTTTCATAGAAAACACAACAAGCACATACGAAGTGGAGACTTTTATCATAACTAGAACATGGGTGCAAGCATGACTTAGTCACCATCATGCAAAAAATCGAATGAAATGAACAAGCAAGGAAGATGCAAAGACTCACGCAAGCTTATAGACTAAACTCGAGTGTGTGCAGTGATTAAGTGAAACTCTCAAGGGAGGCTCCAAACTTGGTGTAGGCCAAAATTTTGTAGGGTGGTTGTAGCCACTATGACATAACCATGGCTGAAATCTTTGTCTCATCACCAGAGTCAAAACCAAGATCATGTTGTGTGGTAGCAATCGTCTTTTGTTTTTCCTTATTGTTTTGTTTCTTAGGCCTTAATTCAGGATGTAATTTCCAGTAGTGGGCTTCATTGTGCCCCTCTTTGGAACAATGTTTGCATGTGATTTTCTTCCCTTCTTCCTTCACAATTGCATTTTTATTTCCCTTCCATTTTCCACCCTTTTATTTCTCCTTACCCTTGAATGGCTTCCTCTTACTACCCTCTTCCTGAATGTTCTTTCCTGTAGATTCAAGGTGCTTGGCTTGCACACATACCTCATCTAAATTATTTGGATTAAACATAAGGATAGTATGTTTCAAATAGGAATGTAAGCCCCCAATATATTTCAATAGTGTGTCTTGGGAATTCAAATTCACTCCTAACAATAAATTTCTTTTCCTAAACTCCTGTATATAATCGTGGATTTTTTAGCCTTTAATATGCCGAAAATTTTGCCAGCTTATAATGACTTTTTGCATATATGATAAAGGATAAAGCTATCTTTTAATTTCATTAGAAAATTCAACCCAATTAATGGATATGTTACCATGGATTCACATTTCTTGTTGAGTCTCTGGTTCCCACCAAACTAGTGTAGCTCCTTCTAACCTCAATGAAGCCAACTGGATATTTATGTCATCTTCTTGAAGGTTCTGAATTCTACAGTATTCCTCCAACTCTCAAATCTAGTTGTCCAACTTTTATGCATTGACCTCTGCATTGTACATAGGAATTTCGAATTTTATGTCCAAGTTATGTAAGGGAGTCTTTCCTTTTGGTGTTTTTGAAAGAGTATGGGTAGTTTCAGTGGTGGTAGTGGAAGAAAATGCTATGTGAGATGATGGCGATGATGAGGAAGATGATGAGGATGGTGGAGTTGGAGGTTGCTTTCCACCATTCCCTTTGGAATCCTTCTTCTCATATTTTTTGTCCTCTGAGCTTCCTTCTCCATGTGGAGGTTTACAACTCTCTCCAACCATTCTATTTTTCCTCTCTTCATAGAGGACTTTAACCATGTTAGTTAAAGTGATGAAAGCTTTCTTGAATTATTCCTCTTTTGAAGAAGAACCTTCATGCTCTCTTTCTCTAGACATAATGGTTGTGGATTTAGGCTAAGAAATTGGTATTGTTTTTACCTCTTCAATCTCCATTGAAGGAAAAACTTGAGGAGTTTCAAGCGTAGCTGGAATTGGAACTTTGGGTGGTGTAGATCATGGTCTTGTGGCTCTCCTTCATCTGGGAATTACCTTAGGAGTTGCAACCAATAGTTTGCCTTCTCCATTCTGCAACTCTAACCTTGTAAGCATCACAATTTTGCAATCATTAAAACCCTAATTTTACAAACTCAAGCAATAAAAAAATCAACCTTTGCTCTGGTACCAACTTGATCTATTTTGGTATGATTAGTTTTGTTGTCCTAATAACAATTATATATTTCTAAGCATGTGCTTTCTTATTAGTTCTTGTGTTGAGGATTCATTAGCTATTTTTGTATGTAATCATGCAAATTTCCTTATGATTTAAAATGAAATTCATGAGGAAATTAACTTCAAACTCAAATACTAAACAACAAACATTCAAATTACATCAAACCATAAAGGATACACCTTAACAAAAAATTTTGATGAAGGAGTTCACCCCTCGTGGGCTACATCTCCTTAGTCCAAATTCCATGGCTTGGGCCGCTGAATTAGCTCAATGTAGAAAAATGTTATTTTACAAAGCTCTATGGCTAATGACACCTACACCAATGTGTACAGAATGTCCAAGTTAGCGAAGAACACCTATTTCTGAGCTCCATTTCATGGAAAATTGCCTTCTTTATGACTGCGATAGTCTTTTCCTACAATTTCTCATCTAATTCTGAAATATCTCTAGTTGGCCCCACTAAATTTGAGGCAGACCTGAGTTTGGGGGCACCATCAAATCATTCGCCAGACTAAACTATAGTTAATTAAGTTCAGCTACTCTTATTAATGTTAAAGCTATGATTAGCGTTAATCATAACTGTTATATCTAGTGGTTTTGATGGATTGTTGACGTGTGGAGTTAATGTCACATTAAATGTGAGGGCCGGAGCCGTCAAATTAGCTAATTGTTTGATGTTGCATATATCATTTTCACATGTGAACACTAACCATTGTGGAGTAATGGTATGGGTAGTTGCTGGATAAACACAAGGGTTTCCAATGTTGTGTTCACATGCAGAAAGAAAAAACCGTCGTAGAGTGGTGTGGTTAACTGACCATTGGGTTAGCTATAGCCATTGGTGGTTAACATGTTTGTGTTCACATGGGGGAGGGTTGGCCTATGGGTTGGCCCTCCCCTAACCAACGACCCCATAACCATTACACTTCAAATTAATGCGGAGATCATACATGGTAAGAACTACCCGACAACGAAGGCGGTTAAGGCATATGGTTTATGTGCTGGAGGTCGTGGGTTTGACCCCAACTTCCACCAAATTTTTGTTCAAGTAAACTCTATTTAGGCCGTTGGGAGGTTCCACATGGTGGCCTCAGGGCTTGCCATGTGGAATTCTTCCATTGGTGCAAAAATAAACCAATAGAAATCCGCCAAATCATCACCTATAAAGCCCAATCAAACAATGACACTTTTCCATCTATAATTCATCATTTACCTACTTTGACCATGCCTAGTCACCTACCACGTCAGTAGTATGGACTTCTGACTATGCAATGACTCAGTTTTTTTCTGCAAATTTCCCCTATTCAGCAAAATGATCATAATGAAATAACTTTCTCATATGAACTCGGTTTTCGATGAAACGAGTTGTGTTAGGATCATTTTTCCGCAAGAGATGCAGTTATTTAGGGTTTGAGACATTTTGAGAAATTTGATGTTTGAGTGAAATACTAATCACCTTATCATTAACCAACCCATATTCAACCCAAAAATTACATGTAAGAATGACAAACTCCGCACGGCACATTAACACTTCACACTCTAAGACATCACCATCACTATCAACTAATTTATGGTGTTCCAATACTTTCCACAACACACCTTGAAATAAGACAATTTATTGATCTAAGCATTTTTCGATTATGAAAAATGACAATATTATTCGTTGCAATCAAATGAACAAAATAATTAAATAAACTCTTTTCCTGTGGACATAAGCAACTATTGAAACGCATTGTAAGAAGATCCCAATCACCCAAAAAAGGCTCTACATTTCTAACATTGGTTGAAAGATTGCGAGAAATACATTAAAGGTCATAAGTTTGTTGAGAAGAAATTATTTGTAATATCCCTCCCCTTAATAATAAATAATAAATAATAAATAATAAAAAGATGATTGTCTCAGATCATCTCCTTATTACCTATAAATACTATCCAAAATCACAACAATGTTGAAGCTTTGACACAATCATTTTCCTATTGTTTTACTTGCATAGAAGGGTTTATCCTTAAGATGTGGTATCTTCCCAAGGTCATCGAAAAGAATCATGGACATTCCACCAAAAGCAGAACCACTGTTTTTAGGAAAGGTTTCTTGCAAATGAGAATCTATAAGTATGAATAGCATTGGACCTATAAATCTCATTTAATCAATAAAAATATATTGAATGTTCCTCATTTCTTCTTGAAACACTACTAAATCATGGTAAGTCAACAATTTGATATATTTTATAGTAATTTCCAAAAGTAAAAGTGTATTATTTTTGCATGTGTATTAAACGTAGCTATACGAGTTGGAGTGAGAAATAACAATGGAGTTCTAATATCCATTGTTGAAGCATATAGAGAATGACAATTATAATGAATAAGATAAGAACTCCTAGTTCCAGTAGTGCCTTGAATAATCATTTTCCAAGGATCATCATTTCCACCATTAACAAGGTGCCAAAAAATAATTTCAAAAGTAGCTTGTTGTTTCTCTGATAGAGAAGAAGAAGATAAAATTGTGTCCCCAACTAAGTTTCCATTAACAACACCCAAAGGCTACACATATTTTATAGAATCGATAGCTTTCTTTAATATCACCTGATACTGTTATTTCTTGCAATCATTTTCCAAGGATCATCATTTCCACCATTAACAAGGTGCCAAAAAATAATTTCAAAAGTAGCTTGTTGTTTCTCTGATAGAGAAGAAGAAGATAAAATTGTGTCCCCAACTAAGTTTCCATTAACAACACCCAAAGGCTACACATATTTTATAGAATCGATAGCTTTCTTTAATATCACCTGATACTGTTATTTCTTGCCAATTCTAATCAATATCAAGGTACCTTATAGTAAGATTATGAAGGTCTCAAATGTTTACATTGCTTGGAGGAACTATTTAGGAAAATCCATACCACTCTTCTAAATCCTGATCAACATTTTCTTCCTCAAAAAGGAGCTCAACATCTTCTTCATTTTCTTCACCTAGAAAAGGATCTCAATCAACATGCCATGTGTGATATATCAAATGGCTCTACTTCTCAATGATAATTTCACTATAAAGCCCAATATCTAAAGCAATCTTATGAAATGACTTGTACAAAAGGAAATCATTGTAGAGAAATGTTTCAAACTCTTCATAATCATCATCGGAAAAATCATATAACCCTTGCCAAACGTGAAAAATATTACGGACATCTCATGATCTCCATGGATATTTCCTAAGAATGGCATCAAAACTCCATGATCTTGTTACTTCTATCAAACAAAAATGTTCCAAAAAAGGGGTTGGATTGATAAAGCTAAACAAAATTTTGTGATAGATTTTGGTATACTTTCTTCCCAACTTTTAGGAGGAAAATATTGTGACTACTGATAACAAGAGGCAACGTTTACAACATATGGAAGGTTTCTTGAGCTCCAATGTCACTCTCAACAAGTGTCTGAGCAAGGAAACTTCTATACATGGAAAATGCACGATCCTCACATCCACTTGCACTAAAAACTATTTTCAACATTTCATGACAACCATCTGAGCTTATCTCTTCCTTCGAAGCATATTTTGAAATATATTTCAAAACTACATGTTGAGAGACAACTAGATGACAATCAGCATTTGGTCACCACATTGTTAAAAAATCCAAATTGTGAACATTTAAATAGTAATCGTTTAGTGTCGATTCATATTTTTTTTGCATTTTTCATCTATGAAAAATGTTTAATTAGCATGAAATTTTCATGGAGAATCATAATGAGATGAAAGGACTGACCCATTTTTTCACAAACAAAAATCGACACTGCATTTTGTATGCCTTTGGACCCAATTGACCAAATTCTCATAATATTCTTCAGGATTACAAGAAAGAAATTGTCAAGTATTTAAATGGAATGGATCATCATTCATAATTTGAGGGATAATGACATTTCAATGATGTATTTCATGTGGATTCAAAGTTATTACATATTTGTCAAAGTATCACTTTGTTGCATGGACATCTAGATTGTTGGACCAATCTACTATTTCCATATTTGGAGCTCGAGACAATCATAGGAATCCATGGATGTGGATCAAAACTCTAGGTTGCCACTCATACCTAACAAAAATAAAAGTTAAGTTAACATATATAAAGAAGCCATAACAATGATTTTTTTTCCCAAATCCTTCAACAAAACCATAAAACAAATAAGAACGAACCTATACCAAAAGCCTTGGCACCAAGATATTTCTGCAAAACTAACACAGAATATCTTGAGTCTTTTGTACATATACATAACAACTATATGTGGATATTGACTAACATTTTTAATTTTTTTGCAATCTCATTTTTTCAACGACATTGTCTATTTAAAGGCATAAGGCTATCCAAGTCAAGCCACTTTGCCTCACCTACGCTCAATGTAATAAACAAAGTGGGCAAACCTAATTGGGTAATCGTGTTAGTGATTTAAGAATGAAACTTTATCCAATATTCCCTTGTACCCCTAAGAGAAGAACTAAAATGGATTAATTTCTGAACCAATTTACTGTTAGACAGATCACATAATTTTTGATGCAACTCTTGAAGAATTGTTGTTGCATTTTCATGAATAGTCTTCTTAAAAAATAAAGAAGTTGTTCCTTAGTTATGATGTCGCATAACTATATTCAACAAGAAATATCGAAACTGAGGATCGATTCCAAATCTTTGATCATAATATCTAGCTAGATGTAAACCATCATCATGCATTTAAATGTTGCAAATATGTGGTGGCAACCAATCAACATCACCTATTGGGAATAAATTTAGGAGTGCCATGTCTAGAAATGCTTCAGTATTATATTCGTTAATAGGATACAAACCAATTTTTGGCAAATCTAATGGGCCATTGACTATGAAATCTACATTTTTGATAAATCTTCTTCTTCGATCCACTTCCCTACATTCATTGGGAAATTCAGAATGATCTAGGTGGATATTGGTGGCCACCCACCTATTCCACCTAGACCTCTAGTTGGTTTCATATGTTTCCTTGTTTATTGCAACATTTACTCTTTTTTGAAATTTTTTAGGTCCTGAGCTTTCAGAATAGTTTTGACCCTCCAAACGATGTTTCTTGAGGCCTACAATAGGCTTGGGCATATGGGCCTATCATGAATCTTGTAGTACTTGGAAATATCTTTCGAACAAGGTATCGTACATGCCAAGCAAAGCTAATATGACCAAGTTACAACCGTGAGACGCTGGTTTCCCAACAAACCCCAATGGTGCCCACAAACTCTTGGTGCTCTATCTCCTGGGGTTAGGGCTTTTGTTGTTTAGGGTTTTTCATTATTGTTCAATAATAAATAGGCCCTTGAGCCTCAATGTAACAAAGTTTAGAGGCATGTAGCCACCATGTCTCTTCTCAGAGATAAGCTACCATCGCCCATGCTAGTTCATTTTTATTTCTGTATGTAAGCATATTTCAGTTCTTTGTTATTAATGAAATGAAGTTTTATTTGTACTGCATGTTTGTGTATATGAGTATTTTTATATTTTTTTGCATTCCAGCATAAGTCCAGATCAGTGGTTTTAGAGTGGCCTTCTCTTTCTCTGTTTTTATTTGCATGTCCCCAACGAGGTCACAGTATAAGGAGTTAGGGCTCGAACTGGTTGAACCTTTACAAGACAAGCCTCACAAAACTTGATGACCTCCCATGAGGGAATAATTGAAAGACAAGGGAGTAGGAGATCCTTTCCAGATATTTCTCAAGAAATTGATTGAGTGATAGAGGAACACAATGATGGATAACTTTTCCCAAATCATTCGATAACTACCCACAGGTGACACATCTCCATCCAAAAGTCACTCTAAAGGTGCCAGTCCTTTTAAGGTACAAGTTAACTTTAATATTCCCATATTTGAGCGCCATAGAGATGCAGTTGACATAGATAAATGGTTAAATATGTTGGAGATATATGTTTCACTTCATGACTTTTCCAATCAAGAAAAGATTACTTTTTCACTTCTCAAAGCTAACCGACATGTCAAGGGCTGGTGATAAACCTATTGTGAACAAAAGGACGAGAGGGAATTTGCACTATGTTCATACACACGCACTTGGAATTTTTTCTGAGATGCCATCAAGAAACAATATTACTCTATAGCGAGCTAAGAATATAAATACATAAAGTGGACCACACTACAACAAGGAAGGGACCAAGATGTGCTATATTTTACAAATGTTTTCCATACCCTTTGCATGAAGCTAGGTATCAAGTATTCTGAGTGGAATTTGGTACTCAAGTACCATGACTATCTACAAAAGTACATCTAGGATGAGATGGAGTTCCTCGAGATATCCTCGTTCGAAACAACGTACCGATATGTTGCCAAGGTTGACTAGAAGTTTAAATAGAAAAAGTGAGACTTTGGATATGTGAATCTGAAGCAAGGAAAAGGTGTCACCAAACCACATAGAAAAGGACAAAGCCAAGGTAGGGTGATGTAGAAAAACCTATGAAAGCTGCAAGGCAATAATAATAACATAGAGACAAACAAGGACATAAGAAATTTTTGTGAGTTCCATAAGAGATCCACTCGCAACACAAGTGAGTGTCGGGCCAAGCAGTCACTGGTGGCCAAGATGAAGGCTTATGAATGAGACAAATGCTCTAACTCTAAGTCAGAACTTGACAAAGGGAATGACAAATGGAAGATTATCATGGATGCAGAGCCCAGTGCCATTGTGGCCACCACTAAGATCCACAACAATGAGCCTAAAGATCCATAGGAGTGAGAACATATCTTCCAATCATAGATGTGGGTGAAGGGTTCTCCATTACAACGCATTGTCGACAGTGAGAGACAAAAGAACCTCAATTCAACATAGGTCATGAAGAGACCTGGGATACTGACTACAACATATCTACAATCGTACACCATTGGGTGGTTTCACCAAGGACGACATCTCCATGTCAGCCAAAAGTGTCACCTTCCCTATAAAATCAATCCCTTCATGAATGAGGTACTTTGTGATGTTGCTCCTTTTGAAGTTTGTGATGTGTTGTTAGGACAACCATACTTGTGGAAGTGACATGCTATATATGAGTCTAAACCTCGCTCTATAATTATTACTTTGAGAAATAATTTGTACATGATATAGGAGGTATTACTCCCTACTGACCTCTCTTTGATCACTATAAAGAAATGCAGTAAGATCATTTCCTAGACCAGGAAATTTGTTTTCCTTATGATTCTCCATTAGAGAAAGAATAAGGTTTTGGCCATGATTTCAAAACATGGCTCTTTCACATAGTAGTAGCATATGGAAAATGTCATGGAGGAGTACAAGGATATTTTTGCCTCACCTACACGGGTATCTATGCAATGTCAAGTCAAACAAGTTGTCTGCTGATTTGGAGAAATGCACTTCTAACATGACCCAGCTTCAATATCTTGTGTACATGATTGATGAGTAGGTTATGCATGTGGACCCAACCAAGATATAAGTCATTCAATATTGGCCAGCCTTAACCACCCTAACATAGCTCTACAACTTTCTGGTTGTTGTCAATTTCTATTGCAGGTTCTTGTTGGGGTTCTCTCATATCACTTGTCCTTTAAGTCAAGTCACCAAGGGCAAAGTGAAAGAAACATTTTTTGGTCTGAAACCCAACAGAAGGAATTTTTCCTCATATTCTCTACACTAATGCTCACATTACGAGACCTACAACAACCATTTTAGATTGAGATACATGCCTCTGACTATGCTATTGGTGCAGTTCTTACCCGACACAAGCATCTAATGGCTTACCACAGTGAGACACATTCAAACATAGTTTGAAAGTATCCCACTTATGAAAAATAAATGTATTCCATGGACCAAGCCTACCGTCAAAAGACACATTACATTATGGGGAAGGAAACGATCATTCACATAGACCACCAAGCCCTGTAGTTCATATAGACATGAGGGAAATTGCTGAACTATCGCTATTAGAAATGGTCCACATACCTACAACATTTCCATTTTAACATTAGATATAAGAAGGGAAATACCAATTTTGTTTTTAACTGCCTCAATTGACCACCAGTCATGGTGTCAATTGTTGTGTGTGACTCCTAGGCATGAGACGTTGTGGTGGTCGTATCTTTACAAGATTGATCTAGAATTTGGCAACACATACCAGACAGTCCTGGAAGGTAAGAAAGTTCCAAATTTTTACCTTGAGGATGCATTTTTATGCTACCTGGGATACATTTATGTTCCTTCAAACGAGAATTACAAGATGATTTGGGAGGTGCACTACAGTTTGGTCATTGGACATTTTGGAGTAGAGAAAACAGTGGAAATACTACATAAGTATTTTTATTGGTCGAGCCTTCGTCAGGATATTGGGAAGTACATTAGATTATGTGCCACCTATACCATTTCCAAACTAACCATCAAGAAGCAACGCCTATATACTCCTATGCTTACTCCTAGTCGACCCTAGGAATCCATCTCCATGGATTACATGTCAGGGCTTCCTTCTACTAAGTAAGGCAATGACCATGTTTGTGTGGTCGTCGATCGATTCTCTAAGATTTCCATTATGGCAGCCTACAAGAAGACTATGATAACAACGGTCACTTCTATGCTCTTCTTTGAGTGAGTGAGGGTAAACTTTGGGATCCCAAGTCCATTATCTTAGATTGGGAAAACAAATTCCTATGGGCATTTTGGTCAAGTGTCTAGTCAATGCTGAATACCGAACTTACTAATTCCACAACTTTCCAATCCCAAACTGATTTCCAAACAGAGGTTGTGAACAAGATTATCATACACATTCTGTGCATGTGCAACTTGAATAATCCATGCACATGGGATGAAATCCTCCCCTATGTCTAACATAGCTACAACAAATCTCTCCAGAGCTCAATGGGCTATAGCACCTTTCAGGTAGGGCTGAGATTTCAGCCACTATGTCCCATTCACGTGGTCATGGCATTTACAACTACTCAGGCATATTCGTCTCACATCTAGACTGAAGCCGAAAACACTAACAAATTGATTGAGCACACTCAATACATCCACCAAAAGGTCCATGATATATTGGATAGAGCCAATGCTAAGTAAAAGAAGCACCATGATCAACATCGAGTGTCGCAAAAGTTCTAGGTGGGGGGCAAAGTTTGGCTATATTTGTAGAAGGAGAGCCTTGTTGAACCCCATCATCAGCTTTTCCTGCTCTCATATGGGCTGTACACCATCACTAAGGCTGTAGGTGATAATACCTTTCAGCTCAACATTCCACGATTCCTTGGTTTGCACCCAGTATTCAATGTAGACTGGCTTCAGCCATACTTTCCACCATTGTTGGACACATCTCACATTGCAGAACAACTCACGCCAATAGAGCTAAACACAGACTACATGGAACAAGCCAGAAATGATCATATCCTACACATGCAGATCCAAAACGCTCACCAACAAAGGATCCAACTATATCGAGTTGTCAAATTAGGCCAACTCTTTCACTAGGGAAAGTGGTTCACGAGGGACCAAGTTCAACAGAAATTTCCTCACCTATTGGAGGCTCTACATGCAAAGGGGACCATTTATTCCTAAGGAGGGAGGACTGATTTAGGTGGCTATTGGTGGCCACCAGCATATCCCATTTAGAAATCCATTTGGTTTCATCCGTTTTGCTTGTTTATTGCATCATTTACTATTTTTAGTAGTCTTTCGTGTCTTGAACTTCTAGAGTAGTTTTGACCACCTTAACGATATTTTTTTGAGGTTTGTAGTAGGCTTTGGCCTAGAAAATCTTGCAGTACTCAGAAACATATTTCTATCGAGGTATCATACATGGTAAACGAATATAATATGACCAAGTTATGACCTCGAGAAGTTGGCTTCCCAACTAACCCCAATGGGGTCCACAAACTCTTGGTGTTCCATCTCATGCGTTTAGGGTTTTCCCTTTTTGTTCAATAATAAATAGGCCCTTGATCCTCATTGTAACATATTTCAAAGGCATGTAGCCACCACATTTATTCTCAGAGATAAGCTATTATAGTTCGAGCTATTTTATTTTTTATTTTTGTATGTAAGCATATTTTAGTTCTTTCATATTAATGAACTGAATTTTTATTTCTCGTACATCTTTGTGTATGTATTTAAGTTTTTTTTTGTTCCTACATAAGTTCGGATTAAAGAATGAAAGGATGATGGATGAGATTGCAAAGAATTATTCCACTCCCTTTCAATCTCCTCATCACTATGCTTATTTCATCAAGATCACTATTGACATATTGTAGCCTACTAAACACATCAATATGGATTTATGAGAGAGAAACAACTCAGTCCATATTAATTTCAACATGCCTGTAATATTTATCCATCTCGATTTTGTAAAGAAATACATCCATCACATGTTGACTCTTCAAATAGCATTCATAATAATTAGATTGAACACGACACCTTATCACCACAAAAAAATCAAGTTACATGTTGTGAAAGCTTCTTCGCAATCAAAGATATATCATATGGAAAAACATCTTGTTTGACAGCGATATTTATATTAACCATCATGACAATGCACCACTTGCAATGTTGGATTTACTCATGCTATTAGCATATCATCAACTTGTGTCAAACCTTTTAGAACCTCAAGTTGTTCACCTGGATTCATGTTGTTAAAGCAAGAAAAATGGTGAGAGTATTTATCGTTCTTACATCTTTTATGGCCTTTCATCGCATCTTACAACTTGTATATCAGAATAACGTTCATTAATAACTTGGCACATTTCCACAATAGAAATATTAATCCTGGATTGAAATTTTTTATGAACTTCAATCATGTCTTGGCTAAAGTGATAACAAGCATTTTCATTTTCTCTGCCAAAAGCCAATTTAGATTGATGATGACCTGTAATAGGTTGTCTGGTTGAAGCATTGATTGGATCATTTATTTTCAGAGAAGGATGGGAAACCATTCTTCTAAATTGGTTGTAGATGGGTACGTTCTATTTTCAAATATTATTAGTATTAATTTGAAAGTTAAATATTAAAAAAAAATAGGTTAAATTTTTCAAGTGACCAACAATTTCGGGACAAAAAACATATACATTATCTTGGTCGTTGCATCGTCCAGATGGAACCCGAGGTGCCAATATAACTTGGTTTCAAATTTTTTTGTTGAGCACTATTCACTTGAATAGTGCAATTCCAAGAAAAACATGAAAAATAAGATGCATAAAGCAATAAAAAAATTGCCCAAATGTACAAGCCCTTTCAAAATAAGTTTACATCAAGCACCTGTGTAGTGCGAACAAAGAAAGTATGCTGAAATTCTTTGGGACCAATAAGAATGTATACAAAGTTATGTCGACAGATACTACTTCTGACATTCCCAACAGACTGTCACAAATTGTCAATCATCTTAGCGAGCATATTACTATCAACAAAAACATCAGATGCAACTAGTTGTTTAATTGCGTCATTGTGCCTATCTTCCATTGCAACATTTCTTCCACCACTTCTAGAGCAGTCATGGTTATGACTTCTACGAAGGATCCCTAAGTAAAGACAATCATCCCAATGAAAATATATGTGAGGAAATGTTTGCAGGAGTGGAAAAATATTGAGATGTGTAACATCGAGGGAAAGAAACATTTCAACGAAATGTTCTTCCCACAAAACACGTAATATTTCATACTTACAGTTAAGTAGATTATCTCTTTCGCTTTTTCCTAAAGTTTCGCAGTTCAAGGGTCGGGGCTCAACTTCGGCACAGCATAAAGGATGTACTGGTCCTTAATCCATTTCTCGACTAGTATTCATTTCGATATTGTTCTACAAAGATAAAAAATAATGATCCAAAAATAAATATTTTATGCCTGCATGAAAAATATTATGAAAATAAAAATACTTGTGTTACCTTTGCTGTTGTAATAGAGACATTATGCACATATTCTGGGGCACTAACAATATTGACTATATGATTGTTGCAAGGAATGCCCCACCCCAAATTTCCAGAAAAATGTTCCAAATTGTCAACCATGCCAGGAATCACATCACTTTCACCGAATAAACCACATTCCACAAATCGTTCATTAACATCATTGTGCCCATCTTCCAATATTTCATTTCTTTCACTGTTTGCATATGATTCATGGTTTTCGCTTGTATCAATTCCCTGTTTGTAAACAAATTTTGCTAGAGAAGACTATTGTTAGAAAAGTTTTGGAAGAGAGAAATTTTTATACAACCCCCAAATCCAAGAAAACAAACATTTGAAGAAAATGTTTTTCCATAACATTATTCCTTCTTTGATTCTCATGATTAACATCCTCATCATCTTGAGGATTTGTTGAAGATATTTTATTTTGCTGACATGCGTCTCTTATCTGTCCTTTTAGGATATCCTTATTATGCTTATACCATTGTGGTTCATATTCATTCTCTCTCTCATGAGCAAGGAGAGCGAGTTATTTTCATACCAGAATCGCTTCTTCCTTCACCTAACATTTATTAAGGAGATAAAAATTATATTGAAGTTCTGATTTTCAATTACCTAAGAGGTTTAAATCTAATCTCACATCTTGAAAAGCTTAAAGTATTCACCTTCTCTCACTCGATACATAAACTACACTTCCATACTAAATCACTTTAAATATTTACAACCAACCTTTAAAATATCCAACATACACATACACAAACAATTTTTCAACAAATTTCATTTAAAGAGAAACATTAACTGCATTATTTCATACATCGAATCCTTATATAGTGGAAGCAATCCATACAAACTTTAGCAAAAATATACATGGTTATATTTCTCAGCAAATACTTGGAACTCACGTAACAATTTTTCCAAATAGACAATCAAATACATGGAACAAAGAAATTGTATATGCAAATCGATAAAACCAAATAGTTTCAAGCCTTAAATTTCAAACAACAACACCCTCGGGAAATTATGATTTCTTAATAAAAAAAATCTTTATTTGGAATAACTGCGAAAATATTGCATTTTCACTTATTTCATTACAAAAACAAATACAAAGTTCATTGCTTAATATGAGAAACAAACAAAGAAAACAACTAATATCCAACAAACATATTCAAAATTGACATAGCTATGTCTACAGCATAAATTTAAAATTTAAATTACAATGATCATAATTTTTTTTTTTTTAAATATTGAACAAACCTAAGATCTGTAACAATGTGAAATAACAAACATGTTGAAGCCTGAAAGGCTAAACTACACTTTCCACGGGTATTGGAGGTATGGAGGCAATAGATTTTTGTTTGGAGTAAGTGAAAAAATTTCCGTTTTCAATCTAATCATTCAAATCTTCAACTCATCGCACATAGAACCCCGATGTTTCAAGCATGGAGAAACCATCAGAAAATTATGTTGTGTGTAGTCCACTCACCAAATCATAAATCTTTAATTTCACTTCGGAGAAACCCAATCAAAAGGAATTTTTTTTGAGTTGTGTGGAAAGGAAGGTAACGTCGGAATTTACTATTAATATCCATAAAGATGTTATCAAGAAACCTCCATCTGACCGCCAATAATCTTCAAAATATTCCGAGATTTGCTCATTGCACAGTTCACCAAATTCGAAATTTTCTATTACTTCAAGTGACCAAATAAATGTGGAAACATTATTAACCATAAAAATAAAAAAAAATTCTATATAATTCTAGAAACATACCTAGTATGTTAGTGATAAGAACAAATGAAAAACCCCAATCATTTTTATTAAAATCCAACCAATAAATAGTCTAAGTGTATGTAGAGTAATCATCATAATATTGGTCTAAATATAGATAGAAGAGGTTTCCTTATATAAGATAACCTCTTTTCGGGGAGTTTATCTTCTCTAAAAACGTTTCGTCCTCTTCCAAGCCATGTCAATACTGTTGCAAATAAAAAATTACAAATCCATATTTTTTCACACCCGTCTCACAAAAACCCATTCATTTTTTTTGGAATAAATTTATCTAACTAAGAGAACAATCCTCACTCACCAAGAGCAAGAACTCTAAGATTTATAAAGCTCTTTGTAAAAGGGTTGACAACGAAAAAATTCTTTGAATGCAAAATATTTCCAGGGGCATTGAATAGAATCATTGATTGAACTCTACATTCACTTTTTTATCCAGGATCAAGAAAAGGAAAAAACATGGAAGATATGTGCCCCTAATAATTAAGGTAGGATTCTACAAGGCAGTCATGGCCTATACAAATTGGAAAAGCAATAAATCCATATTCTTTCTCGGCATACTACTTGCATTTGGCAAAGAAAATTGGGGTTTTCAATAAAACGCTCTATTATTTGCAAACCAACTTAAATGTTAACAAAACTCATAAAGGAAGTGAACAAAATATAATCTCTAACAATCCAAAATGGTAGAAATTTCCAAATAGTCGAATACATTGGTAAAAAAAATAACTTTCTTAAAAAAAAAAATATTGAAAATATTGAATATTATATGGCAATATTAAACTGCTGCATTTATAAACAAATATTTATCAATATACTCACAAATATTAAGTATGCAATATGTTTATTATTGCTTATATATTGTGGAAAACATAGAATTTTGCACCAAGTGAATAGTTGGACAAAAAGAAAATAATATTCAATAAACAAAATGAAAACGAAGCAACAATATTATTAATTCATTCTAAGGTGAGCAATATTTTCCTTTTAAAAACATTGCACCAGTAGATATATCTACAAACTGAATCATTCCATTAATTAATGTGTGTGTCATTAATTCTTATCTATAATTTCAATAGCATTAATGTGCGTGCCATTCCACGATTAAGTTTGTGTATAACAATCATAAAAATTATAAAATTAATTTTATCATATTAATTAAAAATAATGACAAAATAACACTAAACCAACAATTAAAGCTTTTTATGAACATAGGACAATATATAACAATTTTTAGATTCATTAAAAATTACACAATATTTCACAGACATGAAACCTAACAATATTATCATTAAACATGGTCTATCATGACACAACCATAAATATAGGTAATCTATCTGTCTATCTATCATCATTATATATATATATATCATATATATATACACGACACATTTTTCAAAAACTAATTGTCGCCTTTTTTTTATATTGCTTAGTATTTGTTTATTTGAAACCACGATTTCAACTAATTTAACTCATTTTTTCATTATAATTTCCGTAAAATTTAAACATTAAATATATAAGTATATTTGATGATGATGATGATGATAGTTAACGTCCACTAAGACCAAACTTTGGTCTATTGGACCTAAAGAAGCAAATTATTTAGTTTGTTTTAAGATTTTATTCCTATGCTCAAAAAGCTTGGAGAGAAGCTTCACCAGCTCACTATAATTTTGACATTGTAAAAGACTAGGAAGGTCAGTATTGTGACGAAGATTATTAAACTGAGATCTAATGTAGTTGTACGTGAGGCACTCTAAGAAGAAGTGGTTTTCATCCTCGATGTTCCTATTCTCGCGTAGATGGTAGATCCTTTCCATCCATGGTGTTTTAGGAACTGCCCAATGACCTGTTTCACTATGGAGATCATGAGATTTGGTTCTAATATTGGCTATACTAATTTTCTTCTTTGAGCTAGTTAAAACAAAGAGATACTTTTGATCTTCTACACTGGGATTGATGACCTTCTTATAATAACTTAATTTTCTTTTAGCTACTAAATCTTTCTTACACAACATTTTTTCTTTGAACTTAGAAGTAACAATATTTTTAATGTTATTAATGTTTTGGAATGCATCATTTTCGTTGATCTCCCAATGGTTTAACTAGGCCCTTGTGTCTTTATACTACCCTCGCTTGAGCCTTAGGTGGTTTTGGCTGGAATTTAAAGCTAGCTTAGGAAGTCTGTGATCTCTTATGTTATTGAGTTTTTTCTTTTATAACAGAAGCCTAGTCATATATATTCTCTCTATAGGGGAAAGACCTATTTCTATAAGGAGAATAGGATAGGGTGTATTACTTTTAATTTTCAGGTTATACATTATAAAACGGTTCTATATTTGCTCAATCTCTCTCCAGGATTCTCTAGAGATGCTGCAACCCTAGACCTCACATCCATATAAAATAATAGGAGCGACTGAAGTTTCAAAGCAGAACTTCTTTTTAGCCCACATTACAAGGTTTGCCATTTTATGATTATTTTCAAGACCAAAATAAGCTTTCCACCCCCCATTAATCATTTTCTCAATGCTATAGTTTGAGTTGAGCTTGTGATGAACCGATTCCTAGGTACTTGTAGGAATACACTTCCTACAAGTTATTATTGTCATACATAAAATTAGTGTAAGTGTCCTTCATGGATTTGATAATCATAACTTTTGTTTTGTTAGTGTTAACAATCATACCCATGGTAGAGCAGAGATCCTTAAGAAGCCTAAGTTTCTTATCAAGATTAGATGGGCACCTTGCAAGAAGAACAATATCGTCAGCATAGAGAAGAAGGATGATAACTATCCCACCGAAGATCATGCCAGCATATCTTGCTTCCTCTAAATAACCTTCAAGCTTATCGAAGTAAATCCCAAATAGGGTTGGGAGAGGGGGCAACCTTGTTTAACTTAGATATTACATTTAATATCTTTCGACCACCCCCCATTGCTTTTCAGCTTGGAAATTACATTTTCGTATAACCTTATAGCGACAGCTTTCAACTCGAAAGGAACTTTTAGCTCTTCTAATATATTACAAAGGTTGTTTCTAGGAACTGTATCGAAAGTCTTTCTAAAGTCTAGAAAGCAACAAAAGAGATTGGATATATTGATTACGACATTTCTCTACAATGATCCTAATCATCGATGTAAAAATTATAATAAACTACAATAAAATTACTTAATATAATATTATATATATATATAAATATATATATATATTATATAATTATAAATTTTAAGGAATATAATTCATTAAATTTCAACCCTTAAAATATATAACTTTAAATAACAAAAATTAAATGTCATAAAAAAAATTTCAATCGTAATTGAAAACTTAGAATTTTAATTATAAAATTTGATAAATATGTTTTATAAAAATTATAAAACACAATTTTAGTTAAACAATTTTAATCTTAAACATAGTTTGTAATCAAATTTTAAATATATTTCGAAATTTATATTTTTAAATATGTTTTCTATTTCATAATTTAAAGGCATTTTTAATTTTGAAATTTTAATTATTTTAAACACTATAACTATATATTAATTATATTATAATTAAAACATTTTTTTTATTGTTTTATTGTATCCAATATTTATAACATAACAAATCAACTAAAATAATATTAATATCCATTTGACTAGATTGATGTTTTTGGAAACTTTCCATGTCCTGGCATTCACAGACAACAGTTGTCTTCAATACGATAAGGGGGTCATGTGGCTGGCCAGATGTCGTTGATTCTTTGCAGACCACATCTGGCGGATCACATTCATCCAAAAATCCTAATGACAACCCTTTCTTCCAACACACCATTTTGTTTGTTCATTTACTCCACTGCAGTTTGGAGCATAGGACATTGTAATTCCTGCAGTGCCTAACCATTTTTTGTCCAACACGAATGATAGCCCCTCCTCTGAAGGCCTACCACCATTCAAACCCTATGTTTTAAGGAATTTTAATCTATCTATGAAATTTTCATGATTTTTCAGGAGTTATCATCTACCTATTTTCCTCTATCGCTTATGAAGGAAAGGTGATCCAAAATTTAAATAGGAACACAACAAATTACATATATAACCATAAATACAAAGATACAACAGAAATAATGCTTACTTTCATTAATATGAAATAATGAGATATGCTTACAAACCTAAGGGAAAGGAGACTAGCTCGGGCGATGGTAGCTTATCTCTGAGAAGCGTTGTGGTGGCTACATGCCTATGAACTGAGTTACAATGAGGCTCAAGAGCCTTTTTATTATTGAAACATAGGAGAAAACCATAAACAATCAAAACCATAACCTGAGGAGATGTAACACCAAGAGTTTAGGGGCCCTGTTGTGTTAGTTGGGAAGCCAACTTCTTGTAGTTGTAACTTGGTCACATTAACTCCATTTGATGCACATGATACCTCATTGGAAAGGTATCTCTGAGGTCTACAATTGAAAATGGGTTTTATTGAAATTTCCAGATGAATATTGCCAAAAAAACTTTGTTTAGTGTCTCAAACCAGATCTGAAAGTCGAGGACTCGAAAAGCTACCAAAAATAGTAAACTGTGCTACAATTAAGAAAACTCAAAAAAACTGAAAGAAAAATGGTGAGGGTCCAGGTGGAGTAGGAGGGTAGCCACCAATATCCACTTGGATCATTTCTCCCCGTAGTAAGCAATGGTCTCCATTTCTCTAATTTCCACCATGAGATGAGGAAACTTGTACTGAACATGGTCCCTAGTGAGCCATTTTACTTGGTGCAGGAGTTGGCCCGCTTTGAGAGGAGAAAAAGTAATCTTTTCTAAGCTAGAGAAATCATAAACAAAAAAATCCTTCTAGCAAATTCAACAATTTATCTATGGTGTCTGCATCTATTTGGCCATCAAATATGGTAATGTCATAGTTAACTTGTATCTTAAAAGGTGTGGAAACTCTAGAGCAGTTATTGGACATGGACGTGCCACCAGTGGGCAACCGTTGAAGGATTTGGGCAAACTTATCCACCGTCACATTCCTTTGTTTCTTGAGAGCCTCCTCAAGCAATATTTTGAAAGGATCTCCTACTCCCTCATCTTCCTTTTCTTTCCCCATGGGAGGCCGTCAGGATTTATGAGGTTGTTCTTGCAACGGTTCGACCAATTCGAGCCCGAACTCCTTATATCTTGACCTCGTTGGGGACATGCAAAGAAAAAAAGAGAAAGAAAAGACCACTCTGATACCACTGATTCGAATTTAAACATGAACACAACAAATTACAGATATAGCCATAAATGTAGAGGTACAAGAGAAATAGGTCTTCATTTCATTAATATCAAATAATGAGATATTCTTACAAACATAACGGAAATGAGACTAGGTTGAACAATGGTAGCTTATCTCTAAGAAGAGATCTTGCCACTATATGCCTATGAACTGAGTTACAATGAGGCTCAAGAGAATTGTTATTATTGGACAATAAGAGAAAACCCTAAAAAACGAGAAACCTAACCTAAGGAGATGTAACACCAAGATTTTATGAGCCTCGTCGGGGTTAGCTAGGCAGCAAACTTCCTAGGGTCGTAACTTGGTCATATTATCTTTGCTTAACTTGCATCTTACCACATTGGAAAGATCTCTCGAGGGACTACAAGTAAAAATGTGATTTCTATGAAATCACTAGATGAATTTTGCCAAAAATATGTGGTTTATGGTCTCAAAAGAGCTCAAGAATTTTAGGACCCAACAAACTGCAAAAAATAATAAATTGTGCAACAATTCAGTAAGCTGAAAAAACCAAAAGAACAATGGTGACGGTCCAAGTGGAAGAGGCGTGTGGCCACCATATCCACCTAGATCATTCCTCCCCCCTTAGGAAGCAATGCTCTCCATTCCATTGAGTTCATCCATGAGATGAGGAAACTTCTGTTGAACTTGGTCCCTACTAAGCCATTTTCCTTACTGTAGGAGTTGGCCAGCTTTGAGAAGAGAAAAAGAAATATTTTCCTGGTTGGAAAAATCATGAACAAAAAATATCCTTTTACTGGATTCAACAAGTTATCTAAAACGTCTGCATCTATTTGGCCCTCAAAAATGGGAATGTCAAAGTTTATTTGTACCTTAAAAGTTGTGGAGCCTCCAGAGTGGCTGTTGGATGTGGATGTACTGCTAGTTGGCAACGGTTGAAGGATCTGGGAAAAGTTATCCATCAATGCATTCCTTTGTTTCTTTAGGGCCTCCTCGAGCAATATATTGATAGGATCTATTTCTCCCTCGTCTTTCCTTTCTTCCCCCATATGAGGTTGTTGGGATTTATGAGGATGGTCTTCCAAAGGTTTGACTAGTTCGAGACCTAGCTCCTCATATCCCAACCTCATTGAGGACATGAAAAGAAAAACAAAGAAAGAGTAGACCGTTATGATACAACTGATCCAAATCTAAATGAAAAGGCAACAAATTACATATATAAACTTAAATACAAATATGCAACAGAAATAATGCTTCCTTTCATTAATATCAAATAATGAGATATGCTTACATAAAGAATGGAAATGAGACTAGGTCAGGTGATGGTAGCTTATCTCTGAGAAGAGATGTGGTGGCTACATGCCTATGAAATGAGTTAAAATGAGTCTCAAGTGACTTTTTATTATTGAACAATAAGAGAAAACCTTAAACAACCAAAACCCTAACCTAAGGAGATGTAACACCAAGAGGTTATGGGCCAGGGTTGTAACTTGGTCATATCATATGTGTTCGACGCGCATGATACCTCGATGGAAATATTTATTCGAGGATAATGAATAGAAATGTGATCTCAGTAAAATAGTGCCTAAAAATGGCTCGAGAAGTTCTGGACCCGAAAAACTGCCAAAAATTGTAAATTGTGCTACAATTAAGGAAACTCAAAAAATATAAAAGAGAAATGGTGAGGGTCTAAGTGGAATAGGTAGGTGGCCACCAATATCCACGTAGATCATTCCTCCCTACTTAGGAAGCTATGGTCTCCATTGCATTGATTTTCTCCATGAGATGAGGAAAATCCTGCTGAGAAAAAATAATCTTTTCCCGATTGGAAAAATCATGAATAGAAAAATATCCTTCTAGTATATTCAACGAGTTATCTACGGCACCTGCACCTATTTGGCCCTCAAATATGGGAATGTCAAAGTTTACTTGTACCTTAAAAGGTGTGGAGCCTCAAGAGTGGTTATCAGATGTGGATTCGCCGCCAGTGGGAAATCGTTGAAGGATCTGGGCAATGTTATCCATCATTGTGTTCCTTTGTTTCCCGAGGGCCTTCTCAAGAAATATTTTGATAGGATATCCTATTCCCTCATATTTCTTTTCTTCCCCCATGGGAGGCCTTCGAAATTTATGAGGTTGGTCTTGCAAAGGTTCAACTAGTTCGAGCCCTAACTCCTTATATCCCAACCTCATTGGGGACATACAAAGAAAAATAGAGAAATATTAGACCACACTAATACCAATGATCCAAATTTAAGCATGAATGCAACAAATTACATATATAACCATAAATATAGAGATGCAGTAGAAATAACACTTCCTTTCATTAATATCAAATAATGAGATATACTTACAAATAGAATGCAAATGAGACTAGCTCAGGCGATCGTAGCTTATGTCTAAGAAGACATGTTGCGGCTACATGCCTATGAGCTGAGTTACAATGAGGCTCAATGGACTTTTTATTGTTGAACAATACGAAAAACCCTAAAAAACTAAAACCCTAACCCGAGGAGACATAACACCAAAAGTTTATGGGCCTTGTTGGGGTTAGTTGGTTAGGCAACTTCGCATGGTCATAACTTGGTCACATTATCTCCATTTCGCATGGACGATACCTCTTTGGAAATATCTCTTCGAGGATTACAACTGAAAAATGTGATTTTCACAATATTGATAGATGAATATTGCCAAAAAAAAATGTTGTTTAGGGCCTTTAAATGGCTCGAGAAGTTCAGGACTTGAAAAATGGTCAACAATAGTAAATTGTGGTACAATTAATGAAACTAAAAGAACAATTGTTAGGGTCCAAGTGGAATATGAAGATGGCCACTAATATCCATCATGATCATTAATGGTTTGAATGGAAAATGAAATTCACCCATGGTATTGTAAGTGTCATCCACCAATGGTATTCATCAACCCATGGTATTTATCCACCCATGGAACTAACCAACGGTATTGTAGGTGGCATCCACCCCTGGCATTGTAGGTGACATCAAACCATGGTTTTTGTTCACCCATGGTAGTTATGTACCCATGAAATTTACCTGTGGTATTGTAAGAGAAAAAAGCTATAAGTAACAAGTCATATTTTGTACAAGGGATATTGTCCACCATAATGTAGCCTTTATAGTTATTATGTATTTTAATAAAAAAAATTCTTTGTAGTTTTGTTATTGTGTGTTCTCCTATTTTCTTTTGGCATTTTGATTTTTTAGATCTTAGGGGCCTCTCCCCTCAAGATCAATTCAAATTTTTAGATCCAAATCATTAGTATCAGATTTATGTTACGTTTGCATGGGAATGAGGGATTGATGCATATTTCAGTTTTAAATTTTGGTAGCAATCTCCAACAAACTTCATGTACGTGCTATGACCTCCAAAACGGGAAGATTTTTTTAATATCTTTTTGCAAGGCTTTTTTGGGCAGTGAAATTTCAGATCAGATATAAAACTTTTGGTACAAAATACACAAAAAAATAATAGATACGGATTCCTTGTGAACAAATACTCAAATTAAAAAAAAAAAAAAAATCGGCCCAATCGGAATCTGGATGAAGGAGATATCACTGATTTAAAAATAAACCATGTTGCATAAATGTTTTTGATGACAATTCGTAGATGGAGAATATCATATCATTTTTTGTATTTATTTTGCATACTTTCAGAAAAATTATTGTATATATGAGCTCCTCTAGAAAAATCACCCAATTTCCAAAAAAAATTGGTCAAAGCAGAGTTCGAATGAGGGAGATATCGCTAATTTAAAATCAACTATTTTTTCCAGAACTTTTGTGATGATAGAGTAGTTGCAGGGTGAATCTGCATGTATAGAGTGTCACTATAGGGATTTAAAATACATGGTAAGATGCAAAATGGTCATTCCATTTCCAAAAATAGAACATGTTAAGATTCTGAGTTATATTCATTGAGTTATGTCATTTTTAAATCTAGAGCAACATTCAAAACGGGTTCTCTTTCAAAACATGCCCTCCCACTCTAGGCTATGTATACACTTGCTAATTCTTTAACAATAAAAATCATGATTGTGGGTCAAATGTACAAAATCATTGTCATCAAATTCCATTTGCTAGGCTGCATGCTATTAGTATCACAGCTAGCCACAAGAATTACAGGGTATCTCTATCCTCATATTTTCATTTTTCATGGTTATAGCTCATCGACAAACCCACACTTTATCAAAGTCCATTTGCTAGGATGCACACTATATGTATCACAGTTGGTTACAAGCATTACATAGTATCTCTATCGTCAGACCTTCATTCATCATGGTTATGGGTAAACCATAAAATATGCTTCTTAGGAGAGAACTTCATGCAATGGGGACCATTGCTTCTTAAGGAGAGAGGAATGATCTGAATGGAAAATGGCATTAACTCATGGTATTCATCACCCATGGTATTGTAAGTGGAATCCACCAATGGCATTCATCAACCCATGGTATTTATCCACCCATGGAATTAACCAATGGTATTGTAAGTGGCATCCACCCATGGTATTGCAGGTGACATCAACCCATGGTATTCATTCACATGTGGAATTTACCTGTGGTATTGTAACGAGAAAAGGCTATCAGTAACAAGTCAGATTTTGTAAAAGGGAGATTGTAAACCATAATGTAGCACTTACAGTTATTATCTATTTTAATAAAAAAAAATCTTTGTAGTTTTGTTATTGTGCGTTCTCCTCTTTTCTTTTGGCATTTCAATTTTTTAGATCTTGGGGGCCTCTGCCCCCAAGATCCATTTCAATTTCTAGATATTTCATAACTACCCCAAAATATCTAGATCAAAAGTTATGAAATACACAGATACATTCTGGGTTTTCAAGAATTTTCATTTACCTATGCGGTATTTTTCCTTGCTAAAATAAAGTTTTCCTTTTTTTATTTGTTTGCAGGTGGTGATTTCGTGCACATGCAACATCCAAACTTCGATTAATTGTTCATTGCACGGGCTTACAAGCTTTAATTTCACCTTTTTGCTTCTGCACAATTAGTTTCCAGTCGCTACATTCACATACCTAGATGTGTGAACACCGAAGTCCAGTCAATGCTAGGGTGCTTCCCCATAGAAGTGTTGTTTGCTTTTGCAAGTTGGGATTTTTATCCTTTTCCAACTAAGGGTTTCAAATGTATTCATTTATTCTTTCTCTACAGGTGAGTATTTCATGAACATGAAATTTGCAAGTTCCCATTAATTGTTTTACTTCATGGGGTTACAATTTTTCTATTTATTCTTTTTCTTCTTGAGAACTGTTTTGAGCTACCACTTTCCTGTAACGAGATATGTGGCCACCAATGTTCAGGTGGTGCTTATGTGCTTCCCAATAGGATGGTTTTTCTAGTTATTGCTTCTCACGAATAAGGTTTTCTATCCTTTTCCAGCTTAGCATTTCTCTCTCATTACCTGATATTCCACCATTTTGTTTTATGTCTTTCTTTTGAGATTCTAAGTTCTGTCTTTGTCCAAATCTATACTAAACATTATTTCATAACAATTCCTATTTGTACATATACATGATGTCAATTTTTTCATCATTTTAATCATTATGAGCATAGAAATTTCTGCCTCCTTTTCCTCCTGATTACTTGATCATCGAAAATTCTATTATGGTTTTCTCTTTAGGAATTTAATTTTTTCTCTTTGTTCAAATATAAAAGGAACTTTCTTTGCCTTTAAAAGAATAAAATAAATATTATTTGGTTTGCTTCAAACTTCTCTACTTCATTGTGCTTCTATTCCTTTAGAATTATGTAATTAAATAATTTTATAATTATATAATTCTCAAATTATTATAACATTTCTTATATATTATATAATAATTATATAATATATATTATCTTATAATTTATAATTAATATATAAATATATAGTTATTAGGTATTGATGCAGGAGCATCAAGACCATCCTCATTTGTAAATATGGAATAAAAAGGGGGTGTGATAAATTTTAAATATTTTGTTATTTTTAATAAAGTAGGAAGTGAAGATTATTAAATATTCTTTTACTAAATAAAAGGATATGAGAGAATAGTTTAGGAAAAAGAATTGGGATAGAATTTCTATGTTTTTTCAGTTAAAATTACGATAAGAATGGAGAAAAGCTTCAAGCTTTAAATCGTTATGTAAAAAAAAAAGGAAAAAGCCTGCTTTCTAAATATAAGGCCTGAGAAGACCTATCCCTATTGTGTGTATAAAAATAAGTGGCAGCGAAGCTCTCATTAGAGAGGGGAGCTTGCCAGAAGTATTATTATAAAATTCCTCTCGGTGTTCTCTGAAAACTCGATCAGATTTTGTTAATATGGATACATGCCTTTAATAATAATTGGACTGTGTATCAAAATGAGTTGAATCGCTTTCTTATGCATGGCTTGATGATTTATTGTGTGTGCTAGAATAATTCAGATTGTTTTTCTTCCCATCATTACACTGCGACTCATCGATTTTATGGTTACATGACAGAGTAAAACTCTGTTCACGTAGATTAAATTCAGTAATTTCATTTCATGGCGTGTTGAAAGGCGAAATAGTGGCAATATTAATTAAAGTAAAGTCGATGTAATGAATTTAGAATTTTCCGCAGATTTAAATGGGCAACTTAATGACTACGCAATTTTAAATCTCATTTGCTCACAGCAGAGGAATATTCTGCTGCGTAAAATAATTATAATAACTCACTGCGTTTGTGCTACTTTAAAGACTGAATCCAATACGCGAGCACCATTTGAATCATTGTCCAGGAGTGAGGACGTCATTTGAAGACTTGGTATCAATTTGATACTGCGTGGTTTGTATTTTATTGCTGATGGCAGGTTTGGACTATAGCTACTGTAAATACACCTCCACAGACTACTCAAGAGCGAGATGAAAACTTGCTGCTAAGGCAAGAAATCGATCAACTTCGATCAGAGAATGTGTCCGAATGTGTCCATAAGTGTGTTACTAAGTGTGTGGAATACGCTGGAATCGAAGGAGTGCAACGTTGTTTTTTTTTTCATTGATTGTTTCATAGCTATTTACTTGTGATGGTCGGTCGAAATAAAAATATTTGATTCTATCCGTTCAGTGTTTGAACTCAGCTTAATTGGGGCGATTGTAGGCTGGTATTAAAATCAAACAAATCCCATTGAGGTGTGGTGTATAATATCAATAGCAGTGCATTCTGGACTCGTCCTTGAGCATGGATTCAAGGTATGTGTGCCACATTAAATAAGAGTGTGTTATATGATTCTTTTTAGTGCAGCTGAGATTTCATGAATGCTTCATGATTTTAGGCTTATACCCAGATCTCATTTACAACAAGTAGAAATTGAGATTGTCTTGGGTTAAAAAGGAATTCGAGTTGTTGAAATTGCGAGCGATTGAAAGATAAAGTTGAGATTGTTATGGGTCAAATTGTTTTAAATTGGAGGTTTTGATTGGGCATTTATTGAAATGGAATTTGTCATGGACAAACTTATGGAGATCCTGGGTATTGCAGGCTTGTCTTGCATCAGGTGGTATCAGAGAAATACCCAGGATCTCCATAAGTTTGTCCATGAAAAATTCCATTTCAATAAATGCCCAATCAAAACCTCCAATTTAAAACAATTTGACCCACAACAATCTCAAATTTATGTTTCAATCACTGGCAATTTCAACATCTCGAATTCCTTTTTAACCCAATACAATCTCAATTTCTACTTGATGTAAATGAGATCTGGGTATAAGCCCAAAATCATGAAGCAGTCATGAAATATCAGTTGCACTAAAAAGAATCATAGAATGCGCTCTTATTCAATGTGGCACACATACCTTGAATTCATGCTCAAGGAGGACTCGAGAATGTGCTCCTATCAATCTTATACACCACACATCAATGGGATTTGTTTGATTTTAATACCAGCATATAATCGCCCCAATTAAGCCGAGTTCAAACACTGAATGGACATAATCAAATATTTTTATTTCGACCGACCATCACAAGTAACAGCCGCACTTTCTCTGCCATCAAACAACTATGAAAAAATCAATGAAAAAAAACAACATTGCGCTCCTTCGATTCCAGCGTATTCCACACACTTAGTAAAACACTTATGGACACATTCGGATACATTCTCTAATCGAAGCTGGTCAATTTCTTGCCTCAGCAGCAAGTTTTCATGTCGCTCTTAAGTAGCCTGTGGACGTTTCTTTACAGTAGCTATTGTCTAAACCCGCCATGAGCAATAAAATACAAACCACGCAGTATCAAATTGATACCAAGTGTTCAAACGACGTCCTCAATCCTCGACAGCGATTCAAATGGCGCTCGCGTATTGGAATTCAGTCTTTAAAGTAGCACAAACATAGTGAGTTATTATAATTATTCTACGCAGCAGAATATTCCTCTATTGTAAGCAAATGAGATCTAAAATTGCATAGTCATTAAGTTGCCCATTTAAATCTGTGGAAAATTCTAAATTCATTAAATTGACTTTACTTTAATTAATATTGCAACAATTCAGCATTTCAACACACCATGAAATGAAATTATTGAATTCAATCTACGTGAACAGATTTTGACTCTGTCATGTAACCATAAATTTGATGAGCCGCAGCGTAATGATGGGAAGAAAAACAATCTGAATTATTCTAGCACACACAATAAATCATCAAGCCGTGCATAAGAAAGCGATTCAACTCATTTTGATACACAGTGCAATTACTATTAAAGGCATTTATCCATAATAACAAAATCTCATCGAGTTTTCAGAGAACACCGAGAGGAATTTTATAATAATACTTCTGGCAAGCTCCCCTCTCTAATGAGAGCTTCGCTGCCACTTATTTTTATACACACAATAGGGATAGGTCTTCTCAGGCCTTATCTTTACCAAGCAGGCTTTTTCCTCTTTTTTTTACATAACGATTTAAAGCTTGAAACTTTTCTACATTCTTATCCTAATTTTAACTGAAAAAACATAGAAATTCTATCCCAATTCTTTTTCCTAAACTATTCTCTCATATCCTTTTATTTAGTAAAAGAATATTTACATAATATTCACTTCCTATTTTATTAAAAATAACAAAATATTTAAAATTTATCACACCCCTTTTTTATTCCATATTTACAAATGACGATGGCCTTGATGCTCCTGCATCATACACCCAACCTTAAAATTAAGCATGATCCCCTGATCATGTGTTCGGATCTGTATATGCTTGGATCCCATATCTTGTGTTGCAACTTTCCATTTGCCGCTGCTTCTGTCTGATGTTCTTCTCCAGGTTTCCACACTTTATGCTGCATCGCTTCACTCGCTATGCTCTCACAATCTTCTGCGATCTTCCTTTTGCTGCTTCTCGTTTGTTTCATTGTTGCTGGTCTCTTCCGGGATTCTTTCACCACCATCCGCCTCATCACTTCAATTTCTCTGTCTAACAGATTTTCTCCAGCATCTTCAATAAAACCTGTACTCACAAAACAATTGTTAGAATAAAAAATATAAGGCATCAGTGCCTCTTTTGCTGCTATCAATGTTGCCTCAGCTGCCACCATAAATGTCATCTGACATGTTGCTCTAGTTGTCACTATGGATGTTGCTGCCTCACAAACGTCCTGTCCCTCTGCAACATTCCTTTGCTTGTGACCTGCAATTTCATCTGCAACTTTTTCCTCTGGTTCAGATGTCTCCAACAAATATTTCAGTACATAAGTCCTCTGTCTCTCCAACTCTCTTCTCTGGAGATCCAGTTGTCTATACAATTCAACAATTTCATTAGGAGTAGAACTTGGAAACTTCACACAATTTTCTATACCTTCAACAACTTTTGACCTATCATCAGCGGGTCCAACATTTTGATTAGACTCCTTCATCTTCATTTTCTCATCATTAATCAGAACAACCTTCAGATTCAACTCTTCTTGGACAAATTCTAAATCTTGTTCATCTCCCTGTTCTGTACCTGCAAACATGCGTAACTCATTAGTTTTTAAATCGCAAGACTTTTTAGTCCTGACTGCTTCCTTCAACATTTTCCTTTTAATATATCTACATGTGAGATTTTCAAACTCCAACTCTGGTGCAAGAACTCTAAGTCCCTTTTTCAACAAGGTAATCAAAATTTGCCTCAACCTCCTCTGCAACTGTTGCCAAATCACTCTCTTTCCCTTCAGTGGAAAGATCCATTTTCCTTTCCGATTTTCCCGCTCTTGTAGCCATTCTTCTAGTACCTGCAATTGTACCTTTATTTCTGCAATCTCTCTTTCTCGAACCTCTGTAGTCTTCTCATCTCTGTGGCATTTCTCTAAACCTCTTCTTCCTCTAGAAAAAATCCCTCTGCCCCTGGCAGACTGCTTCCTCATGAGTTGTACTAGCCTCTACAACAACAATCTCTCTTGCTGCAACTTACCTCACCAAGCTCTCCTCACTCAGTCTTTTTGTAAGTATTGGTTCATTGCCTCGAGAACCTCTTGAGCACTCCTCTGCTCTCTCTAGGCTATCTCTTCAACTCACCTTCTTCTTCTTCAGGACACTACAATTGTCCTCCCTATCCAGCCTTTAGTTGAATGTTAGGCTCACTGCCACCTTTTCTACAACCATAAACTTCATTTACAAATTTCAAATCAGAAAAATCATCTCACCTCTTAAGATCTTGCATGATCTTGTATTCTTTCCACTTCTGCAATCCTGTTCAGTTGTGTAGTTTGCATATCATATTTAAAAATCATTAATCACACTTCAGTTCTCAAAAAAAAAAAAAAAAAAAAATCTTCAGCTGAGCATTCTAGCTTTGATACCACCTGATGTAAGCCAAGCCTGCAATACCCAGGATCTCCATAAGTTTGTCCATGACAAATTCCATTTCAATAAATGCCCAATCAAAACCCCCAATTTAAAACAATTTGACCCACAACAATCTCAACTTTATCTTTCAATCGCTAGCAATTTCAACAACTCGAATTCCTTTTTAACCCAATACAATCTCAATTTCTACTTGACGTAAATGAGATCTCGGTATAAGCCCAAAATCATGAAGCAGTCATGAAATCTCAGTTGCACTAAATAGAATCATATAATGTGCTCTTATTTAATGTGGTACACATACCTTGAATTCATGCTCAAGGAGGACTCCAGAATGCGCTCCTATCGATCTTATACACCACACATCAATGGGATTTGTTTGATACCAGCGTGCAATCACCCTAATTAAGCCGAGTTCAAACACTGAATGGACAGAATCAAATATTTTTATTTCAACCGACCATCACAAGTAATAGCCACACTTTCTCTGCCAGCAAACAACTATGAAACAATCAATGGAAAAAAAACGTTGCACTCCTTCGATTCCAGCGTATTCCACACACTTAGTAACACACTTATGTACACATTCGGACACATTGTCTGATCGAAGCTGATATGTCCGCATCAACTCATCCTTTTGCATAGAATATAGAGTCATTCTATCATATGTGAGAAACACCACAGCCACCCAGATCTGCGTGGACCAAGTATCATCAATAGGGAAGATCTGCATCAATCAACATATGCACAAAACAACCTATCATCATATAGGTAAGAACTCATCATCCAACAATGCAACTTTGAATAATCATCCATGTACCCAGCCAACAATCCTCATCCATAGATGTGCCAAGAACAATCCTGCAATATATGATCTTTATGCATATGGCGACAACAGTATATGAGAGACACATCATCAAGTACTTCTTATCCTTATGAAGATCACCATGTAGGCACCATTAGTGAATCAACCACAAATCTGATATAAGAACCATATCATAAGCATCATCACCAAGGACTATTAACCATAATGCCGACAATGCATTAAAAGCATATGCTCCCCCTAAACCTGTGCCATGTTGTTTATTGTCAGATATGATCATGCATATCAGCAAGGAGTATCAA
Source organism: Pinus taeda (assembly GCA_000404065.3). NCBI lineage: Eukaryota > Viridiplantae > Streptophyta > Pinopsida > Pinales > Pinaceae > Pinus > Pinus taeda. The sequence continues at coordinate 171,040 of APFE030645359.1, forward strand.
GTCATCATCATTTTCAAGTTAGAAACAAAATACTTGTAACCATCAAGACATTTCCACACATCATCAGCAAATTGTAATCATTAAAAAATAGCGCAAATAAACCAAACTGATCCTTTTCCTGAACCTGTCCCCACTGCTTTTCCTCATACTGACATATACGCGACTTTGCAGTGTCTAGCTCGCGTATATATGCGACTTCATTTCATGAAATTTGCGTATGAGATTTAGGACACTGAAGTTTTGTACTTTCAGCTCCCTCTAATTCTAGTATGTCTGTATGTTGTGCTGTGCCGTCACTTTCTGACTTTACTTCCTTTTTCCTCCATATCTTCAAGCGTGATGATGTTTTCTCCTTTTGGTGTGATGTTCATGCTTTGTTCCCGCATTCCTTTTCTATATGTCCAAGCTTGTTACATGCATAACATCTTACATGTTTCATATTCCTCCTGTAACAATCAGTAGCTTTGTGACCAAACATATTGCAAGCAAAGCAATATCCATAAAAGTACCTTGATTGAGATGACCTTTCTACATAATGGTCTTGAACTCTTCTTCTTCTACATCTAGTTGCAACATGTCCAAGATTATGACATACATAACAATCAACATTATTCACAGGAGGAGTAAAGGATTTTCTTTGAGGAATCTCTTTCCTTGGTTGATGATGAGATGGATCTTTCATTTCTTCGTTGATCACTTTAGATTTCTCTTTAGAGTTCCTTGCTTCACCTTGTGAACTAGTTTCACCTTCAACCGATTCATGGAAACCAAGACCAGTCTTTATAGCAGGAGACCTTTGACTACTAAGAATATCATCCAAGACTTTAGAGCTATATTGAAATCGTAAAACCTTATCCTTTTCTTCTAATTTACCTTTCAAGATATTTACCTCAACTTGATGTCGCTCTTCCTTTTCAAGATACTACTTCTTCACATTCTGTTCAGCATTTCTTTCTTCTTCCAAATGATGTCTTAGATTGAGAATCTCCTTTCCTTGTTCTTCATTAACATCCTGCAGCATTTGACGAACTCTGGAGACACATTCCAGCTGTGCTTTTAAACTGATGACTTCGTTTTCCTGTTTTTCAATAGCTTGGAGTAGATCCTTATTCTACTTCTTTGATTCTTCAAGATTTTCTTTTAGTGAGTGGATCATGGCTTCAAGACTTTCATAGTAACTGGATCTATCTCTGAGTTTCTTGATGGTTGTGTCTCTTTCATTGACTTCATCTCTCAATGATGTTACTTCATCCTGCAACTTCCTTACCTTGTTTCCTTCTTCTAGCTGGGTTTTGAGCAACTTTTGATATTTGACTTTGAATAACTCTCTTACCTTGTTTCCTTCTTCTAGCTGGGCTTTTAATTGGGTAGCTTCTTCCTTGAAGTCACATTCCCTTTTTTTCAATAGATCTTGTTGATCTCTGATTATGTCTGAAAGCCTTTTAAGTTCTGCCTCTATTTGATATCTTTCTTGTTCACCCATAAGAGCAAGTTCAGTTGTTTCGCTATCACTTTCATCTATTTCATATGGAAAGATAGCTGGAGCATCAGAGGATAGTAAATTCATACCTGATAGTTCATCTTCATCTGATTCTGAATTTGAAGAGCTTCTTATGCCTAATCCCCAATCGATTCTTCCACTGTCATAGTTCTTCTGAGATGTCTTCTTCTTCTTTGGTGCTTTCTTCTTAAGCTTCTTTCCCATTGTTCCATGGATCTCCTTCAAGCGATCAAGCTTCTACGAAAGGACCTACTCTGATACCAATTGTTGGAAATAAGACTGAGAGGGGGGGGTGAATCAGTATTATCACATTAATAAAACTTTTTCATTTTCATAATCAGATTCATATATGCTACTTCCACAACTTCTTATGATTAAGTTAATTGATCTTCAATGAGTGCATTAGAACATTATCAACCATATTATCAGTTAACAGATGCAGTAACATAGAATAGATCATCAAACATAAGGCACACACATGAACACCATGATATAAGGTGGAAACCCAATGCGGGAGAAAACCACCTGCTGCAAGTCATCTCAATCTTCTTCTTAATAAGAAAATCCTTTTACAATATTTTGTACTGGTGCAGCCTTATACCAGTACGGGAGCTACAACCCCCTTTGCTCTTGTACTAGCCGATCCATTTACTATTACGCAGGCTACTACCTGCTACAATGCTCCAAAGATTTCCTTTAGCTCTTGTACTAGCTTAGATACTAGTACGTAGGTGCTGACCTACAATCTTCTCTCCTCCAGGTAACACATTTCATCAATTTTCATACTGGATACACTGAAGCACAACACATAATCTGAAAGGCCACGTTTCATCCAATTTTCATACTGCACTCAATAACCACATTGAAGCTCATAATCAACCAACCTTCTGAATCACCTAATCACTAGATCAATACATATACAATGAGAGTCATCAATCAGATCTAGTCCATCAGATAATGTAAAGATGAGTCATTAAGAACATAATCAATCACTTCTCAGACTGTTGTTATCAGGTCATAATACCAGAAACCAGACATCACTTCAACACCGAGAACACAGCAAGGATAAACATGGACAGCTAAATTGATTTCAAGAGAAGTATGCAGCTTCACCCATGTAATGCCTGCGTACAAGTACGCACTGTTCTACTGTGGCGTCACGGACCTCCGCACTGTGCCTTCTGTGGCGCCACACACCTTCGCAGTTGCACCTTATGTGGCGCCGTGCACCTCCGCAGCTGCGCCTTCTGTGGCGCCGTGCACCTCCGCAGCTGCGCCTTTTGTGGCGCCGCGTAGCTCCGCAGTTGCGCCTTCTATGGCATCGTGCAGCTCCGCAGCTATGCCTTCTGTGGCACCGCGTACCTCCGCAGCTGCGCCTTCTGTGGTGCCGTGCACCTCCGCACCTGCAGCGCTTCTGTGCCTGCGTATCTCCACGCTTTTCTTTCACTGCACTTGCGTGTCTGCAGGTATAGATAATTTCAAGACTTCAAGAATAACTGAGACTGTCAGATCTACAGATCTGATCATGCGCCGAAGTGATCTCAACCCATCAGTAGATTCACCTTATTTAGATCTAGACATTACTCCAAGAGATCATAGTATTTCAGATCTAGCTCTCATAAGATGTTCAACCCAAAAACATACTCAAGCCAAATGATCTCCTTTGCTTTATATACGTCAGCTCTTCCTCAAATCATGGATCAATACCACAGGCCAAAACCATAATAACACAATTTTGTCGGCTAAATACCAAGAGTTAAACATAAGAAACCCCATGTGTGCTTTTCTTTGCCTTGAAGTAAGTGAACTGGGGGTACGCACCTCCTGAACGGGATAATTGCGGGTATGTATGCACTTTATGTAACACCGGCCTGCGTGTACGCACCTTCTGTAAGGTGTACCTGCGTACCCCTTATTTTCTTCAATATTTGATAGCTGATCATCAATCTCTGGTGCTGACAAGTACTGTGATCTATCACCTGAATGGGTTTCCATCAAGGACAACACTTTAGCCATAATGCCAACATCATCAAAAGCAATAGACTTCTTTCGGCCACCGTGCTCATATCCCCTGTTTTTATATGGTTTATAAGCTCCATGCTCATACTAAAACTCAACATCATAGTATCCAGTTCGGACAAGCTCTCGTTTTTTGTGCATATTTCTTTCTCGACCATTGATTGCATCTCTTCCAGATTCCATATCATGTTTATAGTAATCAACATCCTCCCAGTGGCTTAGATGGTCAAGTCCATCATCGACAAGTACATCAAATCCTGGCGATGATCCACCCAGCAAATCCTCCGATTCTAATCCATTTTGTAGTCTCTCTTTTGAAGGATGAGACGAGCGTATTCAAGACCTGTTTCTTGAAGCATCATGTATCCTTTGTCTTGTAGGTTCAATCTTTAGCAAAAATTGTTCGACTTCATGTGGACTTCCCTTTATATAGGTAGGTTGAGATCTTGATTGAGAGACATCTCTAGCTTCTGGTTGCAACTGGGCTTCCTTGACATTATTTGACTAGAGTGTTAAAGGATTTCTCAAATGCCCTGCTTGGAAGTTATTGGACTGCAATGCAACAGGGTTACTTGACTGTGACGCCTTGAATTTATTTGCCTCTGCTAGCACAGGGTTTCTTGACTACACTACCTGAAAGTTGTTTGACTTTAATGTCATGGGGTTGTTTGATTACACTACATTAAGATCAATTGATTGCATTGCCTTGGGAAATCTTAAATCAGATGGATGTTTTCCATATTTGTTGCTTTCAGTTTCATTGACTATTTATTTCCCACTTGCCTAAGGCTCTATAACTGCTGGACTTGGTTGTGTTGTCTTTGGAGAAGTTAGATTAGCTCCTGAAAATGGACCATGCACAAAAGGGCACCTATCACCCTTTACACAATATCCCTACTGGAAACAATAACGGGGAACTTTCGGTTTGTTTGCACTGCTAGATGCTGGTAACGATGCTGAGGATTATGGTGGCACTATTACTGGTGTTGGTGCTCCTAACAAGCCATCTAGTGGCTGAAACGGAAACATAGATACACAAGTTAGTGTCATAAATAGATTAAAAAGAAATTATACAAAGAAAGTATACCTGCTTGATATGTAGAATCAACCAGAGCAGAATAGCTTGAAACTGGCTATGACTATTTTATGTGAAGCCTGTGGTCTGTGTTTGTATTACACCACTGACCAGTTCAACTACAACCCTCTCCTAATGCAAAACATAACCATTACTGCTAAAACAAATGTTACAAATACAACACAGGTATCTACAATTGTTTTCTCTAAAATGCAAAATTGATCGCAACTTAAGCATTTGCTCTTTTGAAAGCCATTTTCCAGGTTTACATGAACGTTGAATTATCAAAAATGTCCTCAAAGTATCTCAACCTAATGTTGTTTGATCAAACTATCTTGAAAGTCTCAAGGTAACGGATCCTGCCGAGGTCTTTGTAAATATTTTTGTGCATATTTATATTATTAATGAAATTCCCTAGTATAGTAAAAAATGTGCTAGATGCATCTTCCAAAATCCATCCCAATATATACTTTACAAGTGTACACCAATTACATTATTGTTCATAGATCTACTCTACTTTTTGTGAAAAAAGGGTTGTTTCAACCTTTGAGAAGAAAATATTGCATCAATTCTACATACAGTTGCATCAACATCGCCACTTTCTGGAGCTCCCAAAAAATAGAATTGAACAAAGGCTTATAATTCCTAGTTACTGGGTGGATGATTGTCCCATTTTTAACGCAAATTATGGCATTTACACAATAAAATAATGAATTATGCTTTTTTAATGATAAAATAATGAATCTTTTTAGTTGGCACATTTCAGCATAGAACTTCACAGAGTTGCATAAATTTTATTTGGATATGTCAACTTCATTCAACTAGCCAGACAACCAATGTACTATAATAATATAATTTATTTAATAGAGGAATCGTGACGGGTACTTCACAAACAACATCAAATGCAACAATTTCTTTTACAGAACATGCAAAACCATAAATATCCCAATACTATATAGTATATACCCATTTCATATCCACCAAAAATTAATAAATATATTAAAACAAACAAAAAAATACCAAGGTATCTTCAGCTATGGAGACAGCAAAATAATTAACCCATGGTGTTACTCGAATAGAAAAATACTTTCATGTAATTCAAATATTATTGAAATTTTGGAATGATTAGAAGCAACTGTAAAAATTTCCAAGACAAAATGTTCGCATTACAATGGCAATATGAAAACTAAAAAACAAACGTTTGCCAGTTATTTAATACTCAATGCCTTAAAATTCCACAGGTTACAGGAGGAATCACCTACTTTTCACAGTTGCAGCTGCAAAGTGTTATCATCTTCATATAATTAAGAATATTTACCCAGGTCTACATTATTCAAATGCTAGCAGCTGCAAATGCCAATGAGGTAATTGATTCAAAGGCATGACTGATCCATCTGCTGAGAAGCATAATATGCCCTAAAATTAAGTTATGATATTTTCTTCTGCATAGGCTCCTTTATAATATTAAACAAATAGGATTTGTATCATCATTAACGAGATTCAATACAGACAAAAGAAACAATTATCTTGAATAGATGCGAGAACATCATGTCAAGCAACACATGAAATTGGCAATTTACACTAACATTCCAAGCAAAACTACAACAGAAAACCACCATTGTGCTTGCCAATACATGCACAGATTTGCAAACAACTTTCAACAGATCTTCTAATACAAGTCACTAATCAAGAGAAGATGCCACCAAGCTTCCTAGCAAATTCGCCGTCATCATCATCTTCTAGAAAGTCTTCATCTTCTTTCTCATCTTCATTCCTTTCCCACTCTTCATTGTCCTCCTTCTCTGCATGTTCCAAATCATACTCTTCATGGTCAACATCTTCATCTTCATTGTTGTGAACATCATCATTCATTACTGCATCTTCCTAGTCATCCACTACAACAGGCTTTTCTCCATTTGAAAAGGTTGATTGTTTGTCTTCTACAAGAGTATCCACATCATTGGATGCCTCAGTGTCATCCACCCCAGGAGTAAAAGTGGGCAGTTCAGATGTATAACTGTCACAAGCTAGAAGTTCTCCCTCTTCAACATCTTTTTCAGGTGGTGGCAAGCCATCATTTCCCTTGCTCAAATTGAAACTCCTGACCCTACCCTTCTATAGGTATATTTCCTTCATTGTCACCATTTTCTTGAGTCACTTTCCATTTTTTCTTCAGAATATCACTTAATGTCTTTGGAGCCTGAAAGTCTTATTCCCCACTTGAATCACTAATTACCTTGCCCAATCTCATCTTCCTTCCTTCAAGGAAGATTTTGTCTATGTTTGTCTGGACTCTTCATAGAGGGATTCTGTGAGGATCCATGCTCTATTGATTATGCAGTAGAAGGTTCTTCACTACTCTCACGATTCTTTTCTTGTTTGATTTGTGCAAGAGTCTTAGGCCCAACAAAATTTATGGCATCTATCCTTGTTTTAGTGTTCCTAAAAGTTTGACCTCTAGGTACCTTGGATTCTGATGATATAGAACCATCTGCAACCATTCTACCCCTCTCCTTTTCATGATACTTTCTTCTGAAATGATCATTTAAGCCCCCTCTCCTCGGTGAGCTTCTTGGGCCATTAACCTGTTTCATTAGGTCCAACAACACAAGCTCTTAACCAAGTAGCAGTTTTAGTGGCCGAGGGGGTTTGAACACTCATGTTCCTCGAGTCCTCCAACACTAATGTCCCTCCAGTACAATGTTTTTTATTTTCTTCGAATATTTTATCCACATTGTACTGTAATTTTTTGTCACCATGGGTAGTATACCTGCTTGATATGTAGAATTGACCAGAGCAGAATAGCTTGAAACTGGCTATGACTATTTTATGTGAAGGCTACGGTCCGTGTTTGTATTACACAAGTGACCAGTTCAACTACAACCCTCTCCTAATGCAAAACATAATCATTACTGCTAAAAAAAAATGTTACAAATACAACACAATATACACAATTGTTTTCTCTAAAATGCAAAATTGATCACAACTTAATCATTTTCTCTTTTGAAAGCCATTTTCCAGGTTTACATGAACATTGAATTATCAAAAATTTCCTCAAAGTCTCTCGACCTAACATTGTTCGATCAAACTATCCTGAAAGTCTCAAGCTAACGGGTTCTGTCGAGGTATTTGTAGATATTTTCATGCATATTTATATTATTAATCAAATTCCCTAGTCCAGTCAAAAATGTGCTAGATGTGTCTTCCAAAATCCATCCCAATATATACTTTAGCCAAGTGTACACCAATTACAATATTGTCCATAGATCAACTCTACTTTCTGTGAAAAAAGGGTTGTTTCAACCTTTGAACAAGAAAATATTGCATCAATTCTACATACAGTTGCAGCAACGCCGTCACTTTCTAGAGCTCCCAAAAAGTAGAATTGAACAGAGGCTTATAATTTCGAGTTATTCAGTGGATGATTGTCCCATTTTTTACAGAAAGTATGGCATTTACACAATAAAATAATGAATTATGTTTTTTAAATGATAAAATAATGAATCTTTTTAGTTGGCACATTTCGGAATAGAACTTCACAGAGCTGCATAAATTTTATTTGGAGATGTAATCTTCATTCAACTAACCAGAAAACCAACGTACTATAATAATATAATTTATTTAATAGAGGAATTGTAACAGATACTTCACAAACAACTTCAAATGCAACAATTTCTTTTACAGAACATGAAAAACCATAAATATCCCAATACTATATAGTATATACCCATTTCTAATCCACCACAAATTAGTAAATATATTAAAACAAACAAAAAAATACCAAGTTATGTTCAACTATCGAGACAGCGAAATAATTAACCCATGGTGTTAGTCGAATAGAAAAATACTTTCATGTAATTCAAATATTATTGAAATTATGGAATGATCAAAAGTAACTGTAAAAATTTCCAAGACAAAATTTTCACATTATAATGACAATATGAAAACTAAAAAACAATCATCTGCCAGTTATTAATACTCAATGCCTTAAAATTCCACGGATTACAGGAGGAATCACCTACTAGTCACAGTTGCAGCTGCAAAGTGTTATCGTCTTCATATAATTAAGAATATTTACCCAAGTCTACATTATTCAAATGCTAGTAGCTGCAAATGCCTATGAGGTAATTGATTCAAAGGCATCACTGATCCCTCTGCTGAGAAGCATAATATGCTCTAAAATTAAGCTATGATATTTGCTTCTATAGGACCTAGATAATGCAAGGGCCACAATTTCCACTGAAGCATCCGCTTGGGTTAGCCTATATGTTTTGGATGATTACACAATAGATAAAATTGGCCAGCACTTATCAAAAATTCCATCCAGCCAGATAGTCAATGCTCAATCCTACTTTATATTTTCTAAGCACAACCAATAACTCCATGAGGATAACATGATCCCTATTTAGCAAGTACACCAGCTACCCACTCAAATGGCTGGTACCTATAATCATAGCCCTGTATGGATAAAAAATGATGACTGGCTCTAGACATTGATGACAGTTTCTTTAGCTTTGCCAACAATCATTGCACTCTAGTATAGACTAAATGGACACTGGAACTCAGAGTAAGGGATAAAAATACCAATTTTTTCATCTTACATGGCCATTGTAAGCTATATATGACAACTAGTGTGATTCATCACACTAACAAAGAGAGACAATTACGATGGGATGCTATGTATCAAAATGGAAAGTGTGTTGGGGTTGATTTTGATCAAAAGACAAAATGTAAACCCTACCAAGCTCAAAATTATACTTTCCTAAGACTAATAATTGTTTGAAGAAGTCAAATCAAGTCACTTTTAAAGGTCCTAAAACAATATTAAAAGGAAACCACTAAAGTAACATCTTGCTCCCTAGTGGAGTCACCAAGTTATCTGACAAATAATTTTGTTATGTGGATAGAAGAAAACTCCATAAATGTAGTGGCTTGATCTAGAAACAATAGAGAGAAAAAGATTATGATTTCCTTAGAGAAATTTATAATATGGAAGAAACACTCCTTAGAGAAATTGAAAATATGGAATAAAGACTTACCTAGAATCTAATGCAAGCTCTCCTTTCTCCTTTCTTGTAAGCTCCAAATCCAACTCTGCATGATAAAGGTGGAACCTACAAAACAACTAAAGCGACAAAGAGAATCAAAGCATATAAATAACATATACTCACATCTATAAACCATGATTCAAGGAGAATTTATTTGACATATTCATAAATGAGGCATAAGTATAAGAAAATAAAGAACTTTTTAGATTGATGAATGTAAGAGAAGATACAACCCTTGCATATCTTGAACTTGTAGATGTCTCCCAACTATCTTGTTCTTAATTTTCCCCAAAGCAAGGTTTAAATCACAACTCAAGTGAATGGATGGATAATGGATCCCTAGGCACAAAGAAACAACATGAAGGTACCATTAAGAGTCTCCAAAAATCAACCCAGACTCTATGGGAGGCATGGAATTTATAGGATAAAACAGGTGGATGAGATTTACCATTCTAGGACATAGATCCACATTAGAAGCAGGATAAGTTCTAGGGATAAGAGATAAGACCTCAAGAGTAGGAGTTCAGTATCTGGTCCAATAGTAAATAGTTAAAACCATTCAGGAAGCTTCTAGAAAGACAAGATTCAAATTTATTTTTTATTTTTACCAAATTCCAGGGACAATCACACTTTTAGTGAAGACAACGTGCACTAGTCAATTCATTTTCTTTGTGTACAACTTGTAATAGTGAAATTTGCATGAAGCCTAAGTGTGATGGGACCAAAAATGAGGGTTTTGATCTATTTAACCCATAATTCTTAGAAATTTTGGAAAAAGGATGCTCTTGGATTTGTGGGGGATAAATCCAAAGTGTCAATGGATTTTGATTGATCTAGTTTCAAGGTGATTTGATTGGATGTGACAAAATGTTATGTAACATATGGGAAAGTGTTTACTATATTTACAGAGGAAATTGAAGAGAGTTAGAGTAATCAAACCAAAAATCAAGAATTAGTAATTAATACTAAAGAAATTATTGAAGAAGTTGTGAACCACATGGAAATAAAATGCAATCAAAGAGGCACAAATCCTATGTAGTAATCTCCAACTTCCACATATGATACTAATATGATTTCATCTCATAGTTAGAGGAAGAAAAATAATACTGCAAGTGGAAAATTGGTTCACAGTAAGCTATGGTGTGGAAAATATGATGGAGAGACTCCAGAGATTCACACCAGACATAGCTTAGATGGTTAAATAGGTGAAATCTAGAAGTCCTCCCCAAAACAAGTAGCATTGAACAAGATATGATGGTGGAAGTTGGTAACACTATACCATGTAATTGGGTTAGTACATGTTTAGTATAAAATAAAGAAATAATGGAGGAAATTCCCAAAGAAGTCATAACATTTGATGACCTCCCTACCACATTATGAAATGCAAACTATAGCAAGGAAAGTAAAAAATTGAGAATTGAAAAGGTAAAGATTGCTAATAAAAGGGTTATTGATCAAGTAGAAACAATTTTTGATATATTTGTCGTTGGATTCCATAGGGCTCATTAAATTTCATCAATCTACTGGTAACACACTTACAGATTTTATTAGTGAATAAAATACAGAGAACCTGACTAAAAGAAAGAATAAAATAGTTATAAGAAGCTCTAAATATGGGTCCCTTATTAATGACTCCACTGGTAATACAGGCACCATCATCGACAATTTATATCCCCACTATATCCCATAGATCTAATAAAGTTGTCAAACTCCTTAATGTAGAGAGGAATAAAATTATCACTAATATATGCCAAAGATTAGGAATTGTTGAACATGCATGGAAAACAACTTCAAATATATGGTGTTTAGCATAGAGAATTAAGTCATTCGTCGATTTGGTTAAAAGTAATCTTAAGGTAGACATACATTTTGTTGACAATGACTTACTTATTTTTAGACAAAGGTTTGGTTAAATGTCTAATCTAGAGAGAAAAAATAAAGGAATCCCAAATGCTAGCCAAATAAGGAAAATCAAAGTTGAATGGTCTAAGGGAATCAGGACATTAGAGAACATTATTTCTAAATGTGAAAAAATAGGCATTAGAAGAGATGATTCTTTTCTCAAGGTGGTAGAGATTGTTCATGATTAAGCAATTTATACATCATACATGATTCTAAATTAATTTTGAGAGAGGTGCTAATGGATAAATTAGAGAAGCTAAAAGAGTAAAAGGAAATAGAGTTTGATGATATAATTGATGTTGCTACAAAGGAAATTAGAAATTTTCTGATTACTTTTGTTAGTATAAGGAATATAAGTTTTTCTTGGTTACACAATTGCAATAAGAGGCTAGGGAAATTGAAAAGAATATATTAAATATGTTATAGTCCCTTCGATGAAATATTTGATTAAAACTATGTTGGAGATTTTTTTTCATGAAATCATGAATCTAAAAGAATGTTGACAGTCAAACAATCATGATCTATGATTTCATATATAGTGAGTATTCTTAACTATTGGAAAATTTGTTTTTATGTTTACTAGTATTTAGTGATTTAGGGTGGTTGGTTGTGTTATCATGACCTAAGATAATTTCTAGATGCAATTTCTTATTTTTCCTTGCAAGTACCTTTTTCCACATTACAAATCATGGGAGCCAAATTCCACTCCCCATTACGATGAATATATTTGCTATTGCAATTAAGTATTACGATTTTGATGAGTGCTTTAGACAAGAAACATTATTATTTGTACAAAAAAAAATTGAAATGGTTTAATATCTAAATGTATTTTCAGTTGCACAATCCACCGCATCTACACATGCCTTTTATCAGATACCTTCCTTTCATATATAAGTTATCATTTATTACATTTACTTAATTCTTTTTTTTTGCTAAAGCAAGTGTCGATCCTTCTATTTCATTAAGCCAAAAATTAGTTTACAATATATACATGCGTCAACCTGATGCTGAGGAATCAGAAACTAGCCACTAAAGGCCAAATTTTTGGCCTTACAAAGAAAACCTCCAAACCCATAGATAACAATCCATGTTTGTATCCTGAATTTTAGAAGAAAAAGAAAATCCCGTCGAATCTTTTCCCCCCAGCCCTCAAAAACCCCCTAGAATTTGATACATCCATCTCAGCACCCAATCCAATGACCAAGGAGGAGATCATCCATCAAAGATGCTTGGTGTTTAATGATCTCGCCCCACAAAATAGCACGACTGATCATGATCGTTGATCCACATTATGAAATCCAACATATGAGATTGATTTCACATCGAAAAAGACAACCGGACAAAAGTGTGCGATGCAGAGCGGTATACGAATCCACCTCCCTACCACGTGTTGGAAGAAGAGTGGAATTGCTACAAAATTGAAAAAACCATTTTCCGCTTGAGAGTGGTTCGATCAGCCAAAAACCACCAAGGAATAGGTATTACTACCTGGAGCTCAAAATTCTAAATAATCTGGCTGTCGGAAAGACTAGAATCATCTCTTGCATTCAATTTTTATTTGCCTAAACCTAGAAGCAAGTAAAGATGAGAGTCTCCCCACTGATTGACTCTCCTATGAACTGTGATATCCAATTCTCTAACCCTGGGGTTTTCAGCTTCTAATAGTGGTATGTCCCTCATCCAAAAACAGTTTTCCATATAATTTTGACACATACAGAGGATAATCATTTCAAGCTCACCTCCATGGCTTTGTTTCTAAACACAGCCTTATCTTCTTCTGCTTGCTCAAAACAAAGAGCTCTCAATCTGCCCTAGCCCAGCTCCTGCCACTCATTAGAAACCCTATCTTCTATAAAACTGACACCTTGGTTGGAAAAAAGATCTACTAGTTTATTGGCCTTTCTATGAACATGGTTGAAACTGACTATGCGTAGGCCTTGGAGATGACGCTGAATTCTTTGGAAAAATCGGATTAATTTTTCAATGTTTGGAGACTTTCTCCAATGTTGTTCCACTACTAATTATTTTCACTGATTTGATAATTAACTCAGAGTCTGCTTCTATTATCACATTCGAGCAATTGTCTTGACTCAACAATTCTAGGCATTGCTCCAAAGCCCTTAGTTTAGCCATGTTGTTGGTGGCTCTTCCTAAGTGGCAGGGGAAGATGAAGATTATGCATCCCTCTTCATCCTTAAGAGTCCTCCATACCCAACAGTTCTCGGGTTTCTTTTTGAAGCCCCATCAATGTTGTATTTCAAATATCCTTCAGGGGGAGGGTGCCATAAATCCTTCTCCATAGCCACTGAGATAACCTTCCTATCTAGGCCTTGATGACTGAGCCCCTACATACCCAGCTACCTGAAAATTTTTAAATCGGTTTTGAGGGAGGATTTTTAGGGTAGTTACGAATAGTGGTTCCCACTGTCTCCTTCAGTTTTTTTAGGATCAGCTCAAATAGGTGTTGTGGAGGATTCTTTTCATCCTTAAATATTCTATTGTTCCTCTCTTTCCAAATGTTCCATATGATGAAGCTTGGTGTTAGGGCCCAAGATGAGCTAAGAAAATCATGATTCAAAAAATTTCTTCTCCAATTATTGACGATATTGATGATACTCCCTCTGTCCCTATTGGTTTGTTGAAAGATAGTGGCAACTATGTCCCATAACCAGGAGGTGAAAATACAGCTATTGAGTATTGTAGAGCCTCTAACTTACACCTCATCATCCACTATTACCTACTGTTTTTCATCACTTACCTCTCTCTTTTGCCTCATTTTCAATGTAAAAACACCCAGATCATTACATTAGATGTCATTAAGCATGATCAAGTGAGCTTTGCTAATGTGTGATTGTTTTTTTAGATTTTGACATAT